>JAGDQP010002301.1:0-60075 GCA_022664845.1 Lepisma saccharinum | reverse complement strand
GGTAAGAGTAGGTATCGTTTTACTCTTTTATATATATATATATATTATGTGTGTAAATGTGAGGATTCTTTTTTGTACTCCCCCCTTCCGCTGTAAGACAAATTTTAGGTCATTAACGCGGCGTACTCCTAAAGAATGGGTAGCAGTTGGTAGTCATTAACGGGCTAAAAGAAAGAACTCATTATTTAAGCTCTTCGTCTTATCTATTCGTACGTACAAAAATTCCTACTTTTACGTGATTATATTTGTCCAAAATAAATCTATACTTTTATGTTGTTGTTTTTTTTTCATATATTTTTTTCTAGAGTGAAAGAAATTACTTGAGCTAGAATGATATTATAAGAAGGAACCCACGTAGGAATGTATTATTGGGAGTTAGCAACAATTTTTCATAATTTATTTATGTGCTGGTAATACGTATACATTTTCTTCGGCTGTGTACTCATTTACTGCTCAACTTTCGTCATTAGTCTAAGGACTGAGGGCTCTCAGCGAGCTCAGTTCCCGTTGAAAGAAATGTGGAAGTTACACATTCTACTGTCGGTGGAAAAGCTTTAGAAAACCTATCCCCGTTAGCACAATAAGCTTGATTCAAACTTATTACAAGCTTGCCATATTAAGTGCCAAAGCTTACATCATGCTTGCCATGCAAGTTTACAAACTTAAATCAAGCTTACTTACTAGTTGGTACCTAATAAGCTTGTCATATCAAGTTTTTTACAACGAGCGTGACACAGGTTTGTCATGGCACTAGCAGCCAAATATATCAACACAACTGTCTACGTCAAGGTTGAATCAAGTTTTTTTACACCAATCGTAGATACACAAGCAAAAATCGAGGGAAATTCAAGCTTTCATAATCTTGCATGTTATGTAGGATCAGATGAGCGCATCGAGGGGTAGATGGTGTTGGAAACTTCCACCGACTATTTTTATTCGTTTATACAATCCTAACAAGAGAGCATAAAAAAGTGAGTGATTCGTGAGTATCGAACCCGGATCTACTGGCTAGCAGTCGAACACTCTACCCAATATACGAGTGACCAATTGGAAACGGGAGGTTCGGTACAGTCTTTTATCCTGAACTGTATTCTCAACACGTATTATAGCTGTGTAGTACAATATCTAGTTAAGCGGGACGGCAACGGATGGCACTACGTACTACAATAATTCATTACGGCGTAAAGCTATCTACATAGTAAAACTTAAGGCGGAACCTATGACAACGTGCAGACCTCGTATATTGAAATTAACTTGAAATCTTAGGAAAGCTAATCAAGTCAAAAGAACCTGTCACTTTAAGAGATACTAGAATAAAAGTGACCCGGTAAAGTGACGTCATTGACCTTGAATCAGTTTCTCTCTACCATTTTTAGTTGAGATGCTAGCCTGCGTGACAGGCAGACAAACAGACGAAAACGTAAAATTAAAATAATTAGAAGTTTAGAAGTAGATATTTGAACTAGAATTTTTGCATGAACGAATTATCGTTTACAATGAATGACATACTGGATTATGTTGCGAACGAATGACATAGTCGGTTAATCCATGTCACTCGTTCAATTCTTAGTTTCATCACTTCTTCCACGATTCAGTGTATTTGTTGTATCACCAGTACAATAGGCAAAACCTTGACCTAACCTTCGGAAGATTCTGGCTTCGATCCGAGCGTCCGACCATCTTGATTGAGGTTTTCCGCAGTCACATCAGACCGGGACGATACTTCCAACTTAGGCCCTCGTCAACTTCTTTCCCCTATCCATCCCAGCCTGAACCATAAACACCTAAAAGCAATAAATAAAATCAAAATTCAGGCGCAAGGAATGATTTGAAAAAAAAAAGTATTTGAACACCTCCGCTCATAAAGTCCTTGGAGATAGGCACTAGATATGATCAGGTATTGTTTGGATATCTGTCTTCTATGTTGACTTGTTGAGTGAAAGTCAAGAAAAACGGTGGGTGTAGCCGACCAACATGTAGTAAATTCGAATTTATCCGGTTGTTGATGTAATATTTGAGGTTGTAATTAAAAGAGATGACATCACTATAATCAACCATAGATTTTTTTTTTTAGTAAAAATGAGCAGCACTCCTCCAACATAACAGAGTCCATGTGTGGGTAGAAGTGCGAACGCTGTCTGTAGAGTTCAGTTCGTTGCTATCACATTAACGAAGTCTATTATGTAGAAATTAGAGAACCAAAATTTTCAAAAGGTAAGGATTCTCATCAAGCAGAAGCTGGAAAATGATAACACAAGATAACGAAAAAAGTTTTTGCCGTTCTAGAGCAGTGATAAACAAGAGCAATACAGTGGAAAGTACTTGCCTTTAGGTTTCGAAGTAAGCTCCATCAACATCCAATACCTTTTGCCAAGGTTCCTGCAGCTGCAAAATACTCTGGTAGTAAACGTCAGTGGTCTTCGAGGCAAAGAAGTCCGTGAGTATGTTCCGCAGGTCTCCCTCATTGGTGAAAGGTCTCCCACGGAGGTGGTTGTCGAGGGAGTGGAACAGGTGGTAATATGTTGGCGCAAGGTCCAGTGAATATGATGCATGGCACAGTGTCTTCCCGCCAAGTTGCTGAAGGGTCTCGCGGGTTCTCTTTGCCACATGTACCTTGGCATTTTCGTGGAGGAAAAGCACACTCTTACGATTCACCAATGCTGGCTCCTTCTGCCGCAATGCACGGCAACTGCTTTGCAACTGCTGTGAGTAGAGGTCAGCAGTGATGGTCCGACCAGGTGGAAGGAGCTCGTAATGCACAACTTGATGACAAGCCAACTATACAAAGAGCATAATCTTTCGTGGGTGCAGAGGTGGTCTTGAGGTGTGAGGAACAGGGTCACGTGGTGACAACCAATATCTGGTACGCTTGGGAGTGTGATAGAGGACCCACTTTTCGTCACCAGTGACCAAGCGATCAAATATGGGTGTGTTCAGGTGCCGAGTGAGCAAGGACAAACAGGTTGTCACTCGTTGTTTCTTGTTGGCTGCCGACAATGTGTAGGGTACCCACTTGCTTAACCTGTATGACTTCCCTATTTCATGCATGTGCAGTCTGACTGTTTCAATGGAAACATGGAACCTTTCTGCAAGTTTATCACACGTTAGACCACTGTCCTCCTAGATGGCTGGTTTTAGGGCCTCGTCCTTCAACACATGTGATAGTCCACTGCGAGGTTCATCAACAAGGATCACATCTCCCGAACGGAATTTCTGGAACCAATATGTGGCGATGCGTTCGTTCACGGCATTCTCACTAAATGCCTGGCACATGCGGCGACTTGATGCGGCAGCTGACAGGCCCATTTTAAAGTCATACAACAAACACACGCGAACAAGCTGCTTCGATATCTCTATTTCTCTTTTACACTGGACGAGCTATGACTGCTGTGTGTGAGCACTGTGCCTGTATTACTGAAGGTCGATGGTCAGACTAACTTCCGATCGCTCGGCAGGCACGTGCGTCATTTCGTTTCCTCTCTGTGAGCGCATGATTAATGGGACGTCGAAAACAGCAAAAACGTTTTTGGTTACCTTGTAGTAACCCGAAGACTAATATTACACAGAGAGTCCAGACTCTCGAACCTCTACTATGTGATTGGTGTTTTTCATTTTTTTTCATTGTCTAAAAACATTTTGGACTTACATTGTGGAAACCAATTAGTGTAAAAATTTATGTTGGGAATAGTTTACTCGAAAAAATGTTTAGCTAACAGACAGTGCCTAAATAACGTACTATCTGCAAACTAAAAACAAAATTTTCTTTATCTAGATATCCACAAAGATGTCCTAATTCAGAGAAAATATTTCGTTTTCTGTTTCTTCTTTACTTCTGGTGTTGTTGGCGCACCAAATAAGTACAGTTCTTCAGTTGTGTTGAGAAGGATATACGCTTAATTAGTGCGTAATTAGGTTTTTATTGAAAACGAAAAGCGATAAAAAAGAATAATACAGAATAACACTTATTCATTCCTTTTAAAGAGTACAGAAATTAGTAACACCAATTTCGGGACCACCCAAGTTCCACACTTGACAAACTTTTCTTTTTCCCTGAGTGATGTTAGCAAGTTTCCACATTAAAGCGTCATTAGAGAATTCTAACGCTTACATTTTGGTGTCAGTGTGAACTGAGAAGTTCTGAGAAGAAAAAAACCGGCACATGGTTCTCTGTTTACGATTATAGACCAAAACTTTTGTACTGCTAGTGAAATGGCACTTCCAATAAAATATAATTTTATTTATAACAAGAAGAAAAGCTTTTCTCATTGCTGAAATGCTTGAGAGAAAACGAACCTGAAAACGTTTGGAAGGTGGATGACGGGGAGAAGTGATTAGAAAAAAAGTACTGGTCCTACACAAACATAGCTGGAATATCTGAGTGAATATTCCCACACTTTACCCACCTTTACGGTTGGAGAACTCTTAGAACTTGACTTTTGTGTTTTGACCCTCTCTCTCTCTCTCTGGCGCTGTTTTATCCTTCTCTAGCATTTCTCCGTTTCTCTTCTTTGTTGTGTGTTTGGCTCCATCATAAAAGAATAGAAAAACAAAAGTGAAAAAAAAAAACCAACTAGAAAAGACGTTCAGGAATTCCTTATTTTTTCCCTTCACTCTTGTTGGCTGCCTGCCTCCTCATGATGAGAGAAATGTCTTCTATTTAGAGCTACTCTTGCGCTCAATATTTCGCATCCATTCTTGTTTCTTTCTTGCTTTCTCTTTCTCTCTCTCTCTTTCTTTCCCTCCCACTCTCTGTGACTGTGTGTATTTTCTGTGAGTCTATCTTTCTGTGTGTTCTTCACAAATTTGCTGAAACTACTGTCCGTAACTCTCTTCTCCTAGAGAAAAATGCTGATCGAGTAATTCTTTTCTTCCTCTTGCTTCTCCTTATTGTTGTACGATCCCTTTCATAGAGTCCTTTTGTTTCTAAACTTGCTCTGCAGTCATATGAAACCACACACCCACACCCGTCCACCCACCCATACGTGGATCTAGGAAAACGTCGTTCCCTCAAGTCTCCCGATTTCAACCTCTCTTTATATTTACAAGAATTGAATGAAATGTAATGGCAACTTATTTCTTGACACGAGAAGTAATTGTAGAAAGAGATTTACCTAGCTATAGCTCTGAAATGGACTCATATAGTAAGCACTCGTAGATACGGAATGAAGAAACGTGCTCGGATGAGTTTGAAACCGTAGGAGATTTGGAAAAGATTGTGAGGAAGTAACTGAAGACACATGTTCATACGAGATGAATTTCAGAAACTTGTTCATTGTTTCGGAGAAGCATGTGGTGAAGTGAAGAGGCAGTGTTGAAAAGTAATTGTGACAAAAAAAAAGAAACTTTTTTAATATAAATTTTGATTGAAATACTTGAAGTCTTAAGATCTTGTATGAGCTAACGAACGGATTTCCGTATAAATCTGATATATTTTAATTTTATTTTTTTTTCTTGTCCTATTAATAATATCTAGGTCCTTGAGTGGTGTCTTCGGTTGATTAATCATCATTATCATCTTTTCATGACCATGAGCAATTGTACAGTCAATCTTCAATGCTATATTAAAGTTAACTACTCAATTAACGAAATAATGGAAAACTACTACGAACTCTATTTAATAATCTATACGAAACACCCACCATTTGGTCAGCACTACACCAAATATTTAACAAAACTCAGTTGATTAAATATTTTTGTATGTCTGACTATACAAATTTAGCCATTACTTATATGGTTACATTTAGTGAGTGTAAGGAAATAAAAATACCAAAAAAAAAACCCCTAACCAAATTATTTTAGTACTACTGACTAAATCCTTTTTACATTCTTTTCTTTATTTCACAATGATTCGCGGTGTTCTCAAATATTGCAACGTTAATTTAACTCATTTCCCGACGTCATACAATGATAGAATTTTGCACAGCGACGTAAGTCCGTTGACAATACAATATTCTATTGTTATTTCTATATATTTATATAATTTAAAAGTATATTTTACTATTTTTAGTAAGAACATCTTTATCCTAAAATAAATATTAGCCCGCAACGTTGTTGCGTTTGACTGGTTGCAGAACACTTTAGAATTTGTGTGACAAAACATCAGCTTACAATGTATAGGATAAGGAAAAAGTATCGGAACTCCGAAATAACTGGAAAAAATAAATAAAAACATACTTTTATTTAAAAAAACTAAATAAACCGATTCCTACTAAAGAAAAGTAAAAAAATAATGTTGAATTATGCATGCCTAAAAAGAAAAGCATTGGGCGCGGGAATTGAAGAATTTATAAAGTGACTATATGAGAGCGCCCTTCCATGCTTTTATTTTTAGGCATGCATAAACAAAATTATTTTTTACTTTCTAGTACAAATAGTTTTATTTTGTTTCTTTTTGAAAAGAAAAGTGTGTTTTAAAAAGTTTTTTTTGTGAACTCGTTTCATCACAGCATGGTGTCCTTAATGTTTTACTTTTTTTCGATATCGTTGTAGACAGACACCGACATACTTCAAGGATTTATACATCCGGACTTCTTTTTTTAATATATTTGTTCCTAATGATAATTATAGGTATGCAATAATGTTCTTTTTAAATATTAAAAAATGAGTTTTATAAGAAACGCTCGCATGTTTGAATTTAAATGGACAATCCGTTTAATTTTATTATTTTTCGTAATTTAGTTGATTTGTGGGGTGTTTTTGTTCCTAGGTGATGATATTTGTCTCTATAAATATATATGGGCTTTAATAAAGGGACACTAAAGCTGCCCTTCTGTACTTGTTACATCTCTGTATCAATCATCTTCACGGGAAGGTGGATTAGAGGACTATCTTGAAAGCCCGGCTTTATGTTTTTCAAACAATTTTTTCAAGGTGTATGTTGTAAAGCATCCTACAGTTAACCTTACCAGTCCTCCTCCTCCTCCTCCTCCTCCTTCTTCTTCTTCTTCTTGTTCTTCTTCTTATTATTACTTGATAGCCACTCTAATGTTTATACCATATTACTAGTAACCTGAAAAGGTTTAGTTTCAATTTTGCAGCTCCGCTTGTTGAAACCGAGTTGAGATTGTTCTAATACGTTGTACGTTTTCCCTCTGTTCACTCAACTGGTTTTCTTTTAAGACAATTTTAGTCATGAGAATAAATTAGAGGCAACGAACCGAACCATCATCGTTTTACCTTCTGCCATTATAAGAAACCTACTGAATAAAATTTGTTTCGTTTTCCAGTACGATGAACATGGTTTCCTGCATCCCAAATCATCTAATATTGCTCATGTTCAAAGCTAAAACCATCCCAATTGCAATAAACACTGCATAGATAACAATCAATGCTTCGAACGGAGATTGTGAAAATGATTATAAACTTTAAAGGGATAAGTGAATCTTTGTCTGCATTGTGAACCATTATTTTATTCTTTTTCTGATGTAATTATTGGTTTCATTATATAGTTTCATGGAAACTAGTCTTGTCTTAACGTCTGGAAGAGTGGTTTAAGCAATGTAAATAGGCTACTGATACTGTATTTTGTTTTCATTATAAAGGGAATTTCCAGATTTGGTTTTCACATTGGTCACGCTTATCAGGGACGTTACCAATTCCTTAATGCTCAACGAAAACTGGAAGAAAATAATCTTATATGATTACGAACAAAAGGTTTTTATTTTAAGGGGGTAACATCATTATCTTAAATCGTTTGAGGAACCAGCTCCTTTCTGCATTTCGGCCACGTTGAGAATTCCAAGCGCTTTCTAACAAATTGACCCTCTTTGAAAGTTAATTATACACTCACATATATGAGAAATTGCTGATGGATATATTTTTTCAGTTTGCACAATTTGGCAACGGTGTAACTAATATATATACCAAGCACCGTATATGGAACGTCCATTTTATATCTATGTAGATGTCGGTTCACATTTTGTGCAAATTTTCAGACTTACAAAGTGTATCAATATGCAATGGGTTACTATACTAGTTAAGCTTTTAACTTGAAAATTGCCATTTTATTTATGAACACCCTGTAGTGATGGCTGCTGCTATTACGTGGGCCATAGTGCTGTTACCGCCTATAAAATTATTTTTTTTCTTATCTTATTACGTGGGAGGGCTTCTGTGGAATATTAGTCGGCAATCCTCGTCTGAATTGATCTCACTATACTTACATAGAGTCAAAGCTTAGAGCTTATGAAACCCTTCTATGAACAAACATTCCCGTTAGTGTTTTGTCTAGCATGGCCATATATAGACTTTACAATATATTTTACACATGTATCATTACACTTTATAACATAGTTCTGCCAAAGCCAGATTAAAGGGGATAAAGGTGCTGTAGCTCAGGGCCCCCACTGGTTCAGGAGCCCCACCAAAGGTAATTCAGTAACCTATGCAAATAGTAAGATTACCACAGGCATGGGTTATGGTAGAGTTTGTCAAACGAGTCGGCTGACCCCGTGGACATGTAAATATTATCTTGAAAACAAATAGTAGGCTATTTAAAAAATATATATATCTTGAGGTATAAATGCTTGTTTGTATAATAAAGAAGATACTATATCTATCAAGTTCGTTGAAAAATAGTTGATTTCCGCATGTGTCTCATACCGTCGTAGTTTTAAGATACCTAAGATTCTTTGCCCAAATTCCTCAGTAAACAGAAAGACCTGTAGAGATTCGTGGTTACATGTAATAATGAAAATCACTTTTATTTAATAAACTTTCGTCAAATCGTCTTTAATCTGATGGACAGCCTATTTCCATTCATTTGTGCTACCTTAGAGACAGAAGCGAACAAATGTTACGTAAAAATGAACAAAGGCAAGACCTAACAATGTTTCTCGATTTCCATTTTCTTTTTGTAACTAAGCGATGAAGAAGGTACTTTACAAATAAACGTCATGTACACTGACGTGCCAAAAGTCATGGGATATATCTAATAATGTGTGGGAAACCTTCGAGATCGGCGAAGTGCAGCAAGGCAACGTGGCAGAGACGCGACAAGTTGCTGGTAGTACGCTGGAGCCACCACCATACACCATGACGGAGCCACCACCAGCTTGCACAGTGCCCTGTTGACAAACTTGGGTCCTCGTTCTCATAGAGTCAGTTCTACACCCAGACCCTCCTATCCGCCCATATCTATTGGAAACGTGACTTATTTGACCACGCTACACGTTGCCAGTACTCTTAGGTCCAATCCACGTGTCCCTGAGCCCAGGTTAGTATCGGCTCCCATGTCGGACATCGGCTGCGATACTCCATGGAGACCAAATTATGTTGCATTGATCTCTGAGATCCTGGGACGGCCTGCATTGATTCCTGTTGTCAAATCACGCAATTTTGCTTGTCTGTTTGCTCGAACGAGTCTGCCCAGACGTCGCCGGCAGCTATTATTCAGCACCCGTGGACGCAACTGTGTTCTCCCTGATGGCTCGTAATGCCTCCAATGCGGTACTCAGGGTCTACCCTTGGCCCTGTGAAGCGAGTAAAGTTTAATGTCTGGACGACTTCGGAAATCGCATGCTTCATTTGTCTAGCACCATCTATCATCCCGCGTTCAAACGCCGTTAATTCCCATCGGGTTGCCATCACCACGGTACACTACGTTTCACTGCACTCACAGAAGTCTAACTGGCCAAACTGCATCTGCCTCGCGCCGTTTGACCGGTTTACCGCGATGTTCCCGCGCCGTCAACTAGTCGCATCCGCTATCCCATGACTTTTGGCACTTCAGTGTAATTGGGAAGTTGGCATCTTTGATTGCCAGTATATATTCATTTGTTCAGAGCTTACATAACATTACAATACAGTTGTTGCATTATTTCTTAAGCTTTTTGTTGAATCAATTCACAGCCAATGCTTAAATTATGTCTGAGGTTTTCTCCTGAACATATTCTAACGAGATCTGCTTTCAGAATCCTTGTTTGTATAATAACTCTGTTTACTACTCTTATTCATTTGTGTTGCTATATACATGTTTTGAAACAAAATAAATTAGAAGCTTCGGATTTGCTTTCTAAACTGCATAGTTAAATTATGTATATAAACAAATATAGATATAAAGAATACTTTGGGAAGAATGTTTCTGATACCTAGGAGAGCATTTCCAAACCGAATTAACCGATTACGGTGAACAATGTAGTTTAGTGTTATTAAAAATATTTAGTAATCGTAAAATCTCCTGTTTGTGGAGCTCTCTCTTTACTAGTAATTCGACGTCTAAGGATTATATTTTCATATCTCTGTGGAGATACGAGAATATAATCCTCAGATAGGCAACAATGGACCCTAACACAGGTAATAGCCCAAAGCCCCCAAATAGCTTAATCCAGCACTGAGTTCTGCTAATAAGGAACCAATCCTAATCATGTGCCAATGACAGTCCATGACAACCCAATAGGTCAACTATATTCCCGATATTAATAAATCAAATCGCGGACATACAGTCTTTTCGTTCTTGAGACTGAAAACAAAAAACAATCTGTAAGAAATGTCTCACCTAAAAAAGTAGTAAGTACACAGGGTAAGCTGTTCGAGCTAGAAAAATGAAATTTGGTATGAAGGTATATCATCACTAGCAGATTAAGCAAATATTACAAAATTTTGAAAAAGTCGCCATCTTGGATCCAAAATGGCCGCAAAACTCATTGTTGTATAGAATGCACAGCCTAAACGGCTAGAGGTAGAAAAACGAAATTTGGTATGAAAGTACATCATCACTAGTAGATTACGAAAATATTACAAAATGTTTCCAAAGACACCATCTTGGATCCAAAATGGTGAACCCCCAAAAATTTATTTTCCACGCCGTTTGAGCTAGAGATACGAAATGTGGCATAAAGGTGTACTATCAAGAGTAGATTAAGGAAATTTTACAAAATGTTAAAGAAGTCGCCATCTTGGATCCAAAATGGCAGCAAAACTCATTGTTGTATAGAATACACATCCTAAACGGCTGGAGATAGAAAAAAACGAAATTTGGTATGACGGTACATCATCACTAGTAGGCTACGAAAATATTACAAAATGTCTTTAAAGACGCCATCTTGGATCCAAACTGGCGAACCCCGAACATTTATTTTCCACACAGTTTGAGCTAAAGTTACGAATTTTGGGGGAAAAGTGTATTATCAACAGTAGATTAAGAAAATATTACAAAATTTTGAAAAAGTCGCCATCTTGGATCTAAAATGGCCGCCAAACTAATTGTTGTACAGAATACACAGCCTAAGCTGCTGGAGATAGAAAAACGAAATTTGGTTCGACGGAACATCATCACTACTAGGTTACAAAAATATTACAAAATGTCTCCGGGATCGGTAGTGCTACCAACAAGAGCACGAAAAATACGACGCCGAAAAGTATCTATATACGCATACAAAACTGAGTCTGTTTGTTTACTTGAACACCATACAAAAAACTACACCCTTTGACGGATTCAAACATCTTTGATCCAAAATGACGTACCCCAAATATTCATTACATAATTTCAACGTACTACGAGTTGTCCCATTCACTTTCAATCGGTAAGAACGCCTTTTTTCCCGGTGACGGGCTTTAACTGGTTTATCGTCTCGACCGAGACTGAGTTGTAGAAGTTGTACAGAAACGTATCCAAAAGGTTTGAATATCGCGTAACATTATACGTGAAATTTTCAATATCATATACAAAAATATTAATATTTTTTTAAACAATAAAGATATTGACACGAAACTTTCAGGAATAGTAGATTATACATTGCAGTATACATACTAATAGTTATGTCCCTGTACATGTCCTTTATACACCATCGCATGCCATTACAAATTGAACATTTTCTTTGAATCTGAGTGTACATTGACGATTTTTTTTACATTATGCGCCATTCTGTTTTCACCCTTATTAAAGATGAGGTTCGTTCGCATGGGTTGTACTTCTTGAACACTGCGCACTAGTGTAGCCCTCTACGTAAGAGCGGGCAGTGTGCATTCACGCAGTGCAACGTAGAGGAAACAGTTTCTGGCATAGCTCGTTGGCGAGTGTGGACGATTGTGGAAATCAACGAATGCCGAATCGATATTCAAACGTAGATTCTGTGAAATATGGGTGGAAGAGACATGTTCCCTACTAATTTCATAGTTATCTGCACCAATGAACAGTATACTTTATTTCCATGAAGCTGTCGGTGACTACACGACTAAGAAGGGCAGTAAGCCAGTCTTAACAGGATAACTTACAGGTATCCCGTATTCGATGCACACGTGTCGTGAACTGTACATGAAGGATGTGGAGATAGCGCTTCACATATTCTCGACTAACGACACTAAGTGTGATAGGATGGCCATTCCCACTCTCGGCCGCCTTTACCTCCCAAAGTGCCTAGGAATACCAAGGACACTCTAGTACTCAATTTGATAGGAGGTTGAGCCTCAGAGCACCAGACACGAGAGCACTGAAGAAAAGTGTCCAGTGTCCTGGCCGGGATTTGAAACCGAGCCGCTGGATTCACAGTTAGACGGGCAACTATCTCAGGAAAAAATCTAAGATATTTTGTAGTATTATTACACTGCACTTCCAGTAAGTTTTCTTTCCCTCTATCTGACTACAAAATTCACAATCAGAGTCACGTTAGCATTAAAACTATGTTGAAAATGTTTTCATTACGTATTTCCAAATCTAATTAGCCAAATAAGAAAAAAAATACACCCAATCTTATATAAGGATGGCAATAGCCACTCATGAATGAAATTACGAGTTTATCATGAATAGTGCATTACTATCATCTTGTTAATTCTCTTCTAGATCACGAACTGTTATAATTTTTTTTATTGAATTCTAGATTGCAAAAATAACAATAAGCAATTGCAAGAAGAATTGAAAAGCTCAATGGACAAAATTTATAAGATGACAGGGGCATCTTACGGATTTCATGTCATCTTAACAACACATACATCTATCTATAGCTCCGATTCCATGTTAATATTAGGTCCTGTTCTTGAAACCTATGAGCTCGTATAGGACGAAAACTATAAATCAACCTTGTTAAAAAATCATAATGTCTATAAGATCATTTACTACCATAGAAAAAAAAATACAGAAGGATCTTAGTTTACTTCCAATGGAGGTTATATGTCATATTCAAATAAGCAAAAAAAGAAGCAAATTAATTCATTAAAATATTATTATTCCTGGCAGACATTGTAACGGACTGGTGTGCATAATAAGATAAGCGTAAAATGAAAACCATACTGACATAACTTGAGACACAAGACACACACACACACACAGAGAGAGAGAGAGAGAGAGAGAGAGAAGAGAAGAGTTTGAATCTAATCCTGTCAAGCCGAGCTTCACTAGACAGATAGCCTTAATTCACAATAGTGACATCATAACAGAAGTTACGAGGCTACAATATGAATAGCCCTGTCGACAGAGATAGAGACTATTACATTTCAATGAAATGCGACATGAATTTTAAAATAACCCCTCATTCACCATCTCTGATGATAACCTAAAAAAGAACAAAAAAGAATAAAGAGCCCAATTTTTAAAAAAACGTTCGCAGTGTTTGTCGTTTCGTTTTCTATCACCGTGGTCCTGGAGGAAATTAAACAAGAATAGAATGGAAGGGGAAAGCAAAAATGACTATCAAAGTTGACCATCACAATTCCTATAATTTTCCTAATAAAGGGGAGTTATGATTTGTCAAGCAAGGAAAAAAAATGATTATACTGCAAAAGCGTGAAGCATCCCAGTGAAGTTTGCAGACTCAGAGGTTCATAATTATTAGACGTCGCCATCTTTTTTTTTTAAAAAAAATTCAACCGGATCTTCCTTGTTCCCGGATGACAATAAACACTTTTTTTTTTTGGTTTAGTTTGTGTTCTGCAATCTGAATTGGTCCCTGAATGAGCACGTATTTGGCGTTAGGAACGACGGGTCTTCCGCTGCGATGACAAAATAGCTGCAGAGAGTTGAATTGGTCAAGAGATGGGCATACAACTCTCCGTACAGAATGACAACGGCTGTTCGGGTTTCCATACAAGAACTTATTTTTTCATATGTGCATTTTTTTTATACGATGACAATGTCAATACCCATAACTACGAAATGAGAGGTTTGTTTCTTTGTATTGAAGGCTTTCCCCTCCCATTATATACGAACATTATTTATGATGACGTATGATTTTCCTTTTCAGTAGAATGTAGTGGATGAGTTATTTTAATTGTGTGTGAGTTTTTGCTTTAAATGTGTTTTTTTTAATGTAACCTTCTTGTAAAGGTTTTTCTGAAGTGAGTTTTATTAACAAGACTTATGGAACAGAGTTACCCAAATTTTTCAATCGCGATGCTTACATCTATGTAATGGGTACCCACATCATACGTGATTATTTGTTGAGATATTGCGTAATATGTGGCGATACCACGCCACATTTAGATCACTCTAGCTCAAAACTACCGAAATTTCGAAATTTCTTAAATTATTTTTTTCTCGTTTCGCTCTGAGGAGAGGCTAATGCTTCAAGGTATGAACAACATTTTACTTAACATCCTGTATATTTGAGAGAAACCGACGATGTTCAACTTACAAGGTTATGGCGAGCAAAATTGTCGTCTGCTTCCCCAGAATTTACATGAGTTGTGAAGATCAAGCATGAAATAAATGCTATAATGTTGCCGCATCTACGCTTGGTAGTTTTCAGCTCACTGTGACAGACTGCAACTGTATTCTCGTTGTTGTTAATTTGAGCAAACTTGGCAAAAAAGTTTCACCGACAAGACACTCGCACTTCTACCACAACAAGAAAACTGAACTCTATCTGCTGCTTCCCCACTCACAGAAACAATGACCCCAAAATGTGTCCCCTCTGATTGGCTACTCTGTCGCAGTTCTTTTTAGTTTTTCAAGGTCACACGCTATTAGCCCTTAGATAGAGTATAGTTAAAATAAAATCAAATGTATGGGAGGTATGAACACTATTTGTTTATTGATTTGATATTAACGCTAGCTAAAAAAAATAAGTCTCAAATTACAACTGAATACCAGTTGATTTACTGACCAATATCAAGGATAATTAACATGTAAAAGTCCAAAATACTAATCAGTGAATTGCATATTTGGGTTATTATTCATTGTTTATTCGTATCTAGATATTCCTGATCCAATTGTCATAAAAAAATAGTCATCAACCTGAGCCAAAGTTGAATAAAGGCCTTAAACTAATTTCACTTTAATTTAATTCGATTTAGAGTCATCTTAGTACCAGCTTGGTTTTATCGATACAAGACGACAAAAATTGCAAAGGTAAAAAAAAAAGTATTTCATGTGCATTGAGATTAATAAAGATGTCTGTAGTGCGCAATCAATTTATATTTGAATTGGAGTAAACATGGATGCCGTGTTGCTGAATCCATGTGCAAGGGTTGATCATATTTTTTATTTACCTGTGACGCAAAACGAAGCTGATTGGTTCTTGAGGAGAAAGGCGCTATTTTCCGGTAGTGAAGTGAGCTACCAACTTGGATCACCAGTTGGTTTCCTGATATGGATAGTGTGACAACTCTTGGAGAAAGTTCTGTCGAAATTCTGATTAATACGTTTACGGGTCTTAAAAAGTTAAGAAATATTTGCTTTTCTTTTAAATATAGTGAAGTATTGCAATTCCTTAATAGGAATAATAGTGAAAGTGATCAGATCTTTAGTTTTATTGATATATTGCCAAGATTTGTGATCAGTATTAATGTTTCTAAGACTGAAGTTACCGGAAGTGTTTTGCAGTAATATTACTAGTCGAACTTTGCCAAATGCAAAAGTCAGGTTGAGAACACCTGCTAGTTGAAGAATGTTCATAACTTTTAATGGAACAGTTCGAGTAGCTGGGTCCATTCTACCAGTAGCGACCGGTGGTTGTCTCCACTGGGAGTTGCACTTAGGCCCGACGCTAGCCACAAACAGTAAGGGGCCACAAAAAATTTAGGGAAGGGCTTGGGCTTACGAAACATATATGAAATTAAACATTTTATTCAGGCAAGGAAAATTTACGGTGGCTCAGCCCCCTGGCTGCGAGAACGAAGTGATCAGATTATCAAATAAAGGGACGTTAGTCAATTAATTACGATTTTGAGAAAACTTAGAAAAATGTCGTAGCTATAATATTGAGGATAAAATGTGATATTTTGTCATAATTTTTAGTGGCTAGAAATTTGTGTGACTGTTATTAATATTGTCAATATCAGTTTTAGAAGTTTTGAAGATTCCCCAAGCTATTTTGAACTATACAGTCCAACAAGTCCATAGCTCCTAACTTTGATCAAATTTTTAAGCCGAGTAGATTGAAGCCAGTTCGTGACGACAGAGCTTTCCTTTGTCAAGAAATGTGTAAATTGAAAATAATTTCTTCACAGTTTATTTTGGAAAATTCCAAAAGTAACTCGGAAATTTCTCCAGAGTAAACAGCGTGGCTGTCATAACGTGCCATGTGAATGTAAAGCGGGATTTTGCTTCGCAAGAAATCACATCGCATACTTCCTGTGCTTCCCTTACCCATTCCATTCTTTCACTCTTTCTTCTTTTTGATACCGTGCTTGTATTGTCTATTGTTTCACTCGAATTATCACACTGGTCTCTTATACGTCTAATATTTGTTTCAAAGTGGAAAATAGCCTTTTGTGTCAAGCAAGGATCAATTTCTCCATTTTGAAGTTGATTAAAAATATTTCCACAAGATAGAAAAAATAATTATATTGATATAGATATATGGGGGCAGTTGTAGTAGTAGTAATGTTGATGGTGATGATGTACCCGTGGTAGTGGTGGTGATACAGACACGAAATTACGGAATTTATATGCATCACATTACCGATTCACAAATACACAAATACTGAACGAGCTCGAGATGTCAATACTAATTTTGCCACTTGAATTTTAACTTGTATTAATTTTTACTTCAAAAATAGATAATCACTTTTGTTGGATACACTTATTAATATGCGATAATCGCGATACGGGAAACGAGGAATCAGTTTTTGGCGTTGCTGCGTACACACTTTTTTATGTTGCACCAAATCGTTTTCTACGCATGGAGGCACCAAACCATCACATTTGCCAGAAATAACTAGATTTTGTGCAGATTCACTCGCCAAGTCGCTTAAGTTCACTTCGCAGAACTTGTAATATTATTTGACCGAACGTATTGAAAAACTTGCCAAACACAATTCAAAATCGATAATTTGCACTCAGATGTTACATGTAGCTCATCATTCTTTGGTGGTCAGGTAGCGAGTAGTATCTTTGCGCTTCTCGAGTTCGCCAAAACGTTGACTTTTTCCCACTCTTCGATGTACACTCTGAATACGACTAATGGGGGCCGTCAGTTCAAAACTGGACGTTGGTACAACCGTTTTCCGTCGTCGCTAAGGCCCCTTCCCCAAGCAGCAACCCTTTTTCGCATCTTCTGAACTGACTACGTCATCCTTGAAGAGCGGTGAAGTGAGAGAGGGTTCATAGTTTTAAGTAAACTGGGGAAAAACACTACACTGGGTATCACCACATAAATTTAATCACATCTCAAGTTGCTATTTATAAAAAGAAACACAAGTTTTTAACTTGTCGATGAGAAAACTAGCCATCTTATTATGGAAAAAATGGGGAGAAACCCATTTTGTCATTCTCATGAGTTGGGTTTGATAGGCGGTGACGCCTGGCAGACGAACTGCGTAGTAGAATGCAGCTGAGTGCATGCATGTGATGACAGAAAAAAATATATAGGTCAATGTTCTCATTCGTACAGCTGGTAGTAGGATAAAAAAAATATATGTTGGCTGCAATATCCTGGTGGCCATAAGAAAGCTTCTCGTTGTGGCAATAAAAGAATCTTACCACAAAGATACATTATTTTGCTAGGAAAGAAAGGTAAGAAATTAAAATGATTGCTAATAAGTATTTTCTTGAGTATTTCAGCCCGATGAATTGAATTGAATTTCTCTGTTCCTCCATCTTCACTATCTTATTCATGCATTGAACAATATCCTATTTATGTTCCAAGACAGTATTTAAGCTTCTGTACAGGAAGTTCCAAGGAATATTACTCACTCGGGGTAACCATTTCTAAAAGTGCAACTCGCGGGGAACTATCTTACAAGTTCACACGCCTTTCAATTTTAAATAAAACATGTAAATTTATTTGTATTTATAGAAGCAGCTTTCCTCATAAATAGATTCACTTGATGATCGTAACAATGTATATGCACAGCTTTTGAAATAGGACGATACATTGCCATAGCTTTAAATTATGATTTCGCGATTAAAGTAACATGAGATGCCCGCAATCTCTATCTGTAGGCGATACAGGACTGAATGACTGTAGATGCTGCCAAAAAATCATGAATACTTGAAGCCAGGAAGCGGAGAGAACACTTAATCTTGTTCGTCCACTTTCAGTCTAAACTAATATGAACCAAATTTTCAGTTCTAACTCAGCTTTTCGCTTAATATCGCTGTGTGGCCCGTTCTTATTTGTCTTAATTCTTGTCTTGGTTTTACACGGATAATCCTGTGCGAGCCATTTTTTCTACCACGGTAGGACAGCGCCGCCAATGGACAGCTCCTGAAATCAATATGCATACAGTAAACACAAGCTTAAGAGATGTGCAAAACGCAATAAGTTGTTCTAAATTCCTCATTTTTGACATTTTTAGACGTGTCAAACATTTGCCCCTTATGTAGGGACCACCATGTACACGTGAATTCCATTTTACTTGTCTAAATATAGCGTTATCACTTGAAAGTCTCACATAAATATATCTTTAAATCTCTAATTCGAGTAGAAAGACAAAGTAAAGCAAGAAATTACGTGTTATTTACTTCATGTCTTCTTAAACTATATTTCCTTTCCTTGATTTGAGATTTATAGTACAGAGGGCGTTACAAATATATTTTCAGTCGAATTACGAATATGACGTGGAAAGAAAGCATTATTTTAGAACTTAATATAATTAAATTGAACACTTATTAAGGTATTATTTTACCTGAAAATATGTAAAGATTACTACCGTTCTGTAGGAGTCTTGGCCTGACCTCTTTCGAAATAAAATTGCGAAGGAATCTCTTACTGTCTACTGAATTGTATCATAAAACAAAGTAAAGAAAGTGTTCTCATGGGAACTCAAAAATTGGTTCGAAGAAAAATGTAGATTATATTCATAAATTTACACTAAACAGTGTGGACAATAATCTATGTGTCATATATTTTTCTTAAGTGGGAGGAGCTAGTGCTTCTATTTCTCTGAGAAGAGTTAAAAAATTAGGAAGATTCTTCCGCGTCCAGTACATTCTTTTGATTTTCTGCTTTCTTCTTGTCTTTAATTTTTCTCCTCTTCTTAACCTTTTTTTCTAAATGTCCCAAACTTCACAGTCGTATCTCAGCAACCTTGACACCTGTACATTGCTTCTGTTCAGGGAAACAAGTTTCGCAGCCATGTCATGATTTTTCTCTCAGAACCCGCCGCTCCTTATATTTTTTATCTTGCCTTTTTCTTCCATTCAGTGTTGCCAGATCTAGGAAAAGTTTTCTCAATTCGACAACAATTTTTTTTTAATAACTTAAGTTTGTTTACAAATACTTCTAGCTGTTCGAACGCTCGCAAAGGATAAATATAAAGACGTATAAAATACCCTTATCGTGAGGGCAAATAAACCATCTTTTTCACCTCATTGGTCACCAGTCTTAGGGTGTTTAGTTATCTATATCTCTTTACCTTTTTCTGTTACATGTTACAAACAACTATATTACTTTTACGACTATATGAAAGACCATGTTACTGCTTATATAAAAATTATAAACCAAACAAAATAAATATCTTTTATGTTGCACCCCACAAAGCACAAACATTTTCAAGATATGAATATTTCTTGGATATCGTATGGATATCCCTGAGATATCCTATGATATCGAACAATATTCCTGGTTTACATATAACATTCAACGAATATCTCAATGTCCGGGATGAGCGAACTCTTTGGATATTCCTTGGGATATTCCACGAATATTCTACGAATATATCTAAGATATTCTCCTTTTGTGATATTATTATCAGAATATACTAGGGATATTCCGGAAATATATAGTAACCATTTAATGTCTTGAGATGTCCTTATTTGTTGTGCGATATTCAATACACGTTCGCGATCAAAACGTGATATTGCTGGGATGTTCCGTTATATATATGGGAGGATATGGTTACGGACTATGAACTGGATGAATTTTGTAGAGACAAAGTTCCTACTCGGGTCAAAATTTTGGGACCATACGGTATTTCTTTAGTGGTCAAATGAAGGGCCTATGTAAAAGGTTAGCGCAAATTCATCAAAAGCCACGATGGATATTTATATTGATAAAACATACGGTAAAACCCGGCTGTATCGCGATTGTAGAGGGAGATGTTTAACATTCACGTTATAACTTATTCGCGGTTAAAATGAAACTTTTATTGAATGTGAATAAAATACTCGGAATCCTCAAGTTCATCGCCACAGTATCAAAGATCCTCCACTGGATTCTATCAGGATATAAATAAGCAGTTACATTCAGAATTGTGGAAGCAAAAAGTTTGGAAATACTGAACCACAAAACGTGGATATTAAGAGGTTTGAATTAACCTCTCCGTAACTAGACTCCGTGAATTTAAGAAAATTGAACTTTGAAATAAGATCTTTAAATAACTGGGGATATGGAGACTCCGTGCTATAGCGAGATGCGGTATAGAGAGGTTTTACTGTACACGGTATGTACTTGGATACATAGGAATATGCAATAATAAATCCACAGTCATATTCAATCCACTAGTGGATGAGGCCTCTCCCCGAAGGGAGGAGTTAGTCTACTCTCCCATGCTCACCAGGCGGGTTGGGAGAGGAGAGCCGAAGCTCTCACTGTGATCGCTACCTCTTTATTCAGGTAGCTCCCCAATTGGCCTCACGGCGCTGGGTGGACGCCGCACAGGCAACACCATCTGGAGTACTGCAATGGTCACCCGTCCAAGCACTGACCAGACCCAGAGCTGCTTGACTTCGGTGATCTTACGGGAACCGGTAGACCAGCTCGGCTAGGGCGTTGCCCATAGGAATATGTATTACCATATATTTAGATTTTCAAATTCAAATATCGACATCAGGCCAAAAACAGTACTTCTGCCTTGCAGTTAGTAGAGGGATCTACAAAGGCTAGGGAAAGATAACCCCGAACAAAAATATCATGGTGAGGGGAAGCAGCATCACCATGGCCACTCTGAGGCTGAAGATGAATGACATCGGCAAGGCTCAGAGATGGACAGAGGACGACATCTTGAATGTCTACCTTTACTGCGAGGTCGTAGAGCTGACAACTCTACACCGCTAAAACATGTCAAGAAATAGTAACAGATGGTTCATGGATTTTCCTGGGGTAAAATATTCCGGAGGTAAACTAGTCCCTCATTCGGATCTCCGGGCTGGGACTGCTTCAGGGGGCTCCAAGAACAGGATTAAGAAAGACCTTCGAATAGGAATGTGGAACGTACGAACATTATACCAAACGGGCGCTCTTCAGGTGGCGGTACGCGAGACCGAGAAGTACGAGCTAGACATATTAGCGATACAAGAAGTTCGGTGGGAGGGTCAAGATAGCATCCCACAGGGCAAGTACACTTTCTACTACGGGAGAACACAGTCTCACGATTTCGGAACAGGGTTCCTCATTAAGAACAGTATCCTTCAGGTGGTTCAGAATATAGAATTCGTAAACGAAAGACTATCGTACGTTACGATACGTACTCGATGGGGTAACACGGTTTTATTAAACGTGTATGCTCCGACCGAGGGGGCTACTGATAACGACAAAGATATATTCTACGATGAGCTAGAAAGGTTGTTTGACCGAATGCAGAAGTATAATTCGAAAATTGTGTTGGGTGATTTCAATGCAAAGGTAGCGAGGGAAGAAAAATATAGACCTACTATAGGCAAATACAGCCTTCACGAAAAGACCAAGAACAATGGAAAAAGACTGATAACTTTCGCGATTTCGAAAAACTTACTGGTAATGAGCACGTACTATGAAAATATATACACATGGGTATCTCCGGACGGCAAAACTCTCAACCAGATCGATCACGTATTAGGAGACAGACGAAGACACACCAACATAATGGATGTTAGGTCGTACAGAGGAGCGGAAGGTGACACCAACCATCAATTAGTGATCACAAAAGTAAGAGAAAAGTTATGCAACGCCAACAGAGAAAACAAGGGGTAAAAACAATTTAAAATCGAATTGAAATAATTAAATAATCCGAGCATAAAAGCAGATTACCAACTCGAACTCTCAAATAGGTTCGAAATCCTAGCCGACTCGAGTAATAATAATGATGATATTAATAATGAAATTGATGTAAGTAAGATGTGGGAGGCAATTCGTGAAACAATTAAGAGCGCAGCGAAGGAACGTCTAGGTGAGAAGAGACAAGAGAAAAACAAACCTTGGTTTGATGAAAAATGCCTTAAACTTCATGAGGAACGAAAACAAACAAGTCAACGATGGCTAAGTAATAAAAGCGAAGCAAATATCAACCACTATAGTAACGCGAAACGAAACGACACACTCGGGTTCAGAAACTAAAAGCGAGAATATCTGACGCAGAAGATTCAGGGGATAGAGGAAAACGGCAAGACAAATAACATATGAGATCTATACAAAGGGGTAAACTCGTTAAGAAAATGTTACCAGCCGAGGCTAGGAATGATTAGAAATGAACGTGGAGATCTCTAGGTTGATTCGACTAATTGTCAACATGTAGAAAAGTTATTTTGACAAATTTCTTAATGTACACAACAGGGAACAAACAGAGGAATTTGAAATCCATACCGCAGAACCGTGGATTCCCGAACCTAGCGAGATCGAGATCGAGATGTCGGTAAAGAAATTGAAAAATTTCAAATCACCACGAATAGACAATATTCCAGCCGAATTAATCAAAGCACGAGGAACGACACTAATCAAGGAACTACATAAATTGATAAGTGCTATATGGAGAATGGAGGAGCTCCAAAAGGAATGGAAAACCTCAATAATAGTTCCGATTTACAAAAAAGGCGATTAATAGGACTGTAATAATTACCGCGGAATCTCGTTACTTCCAACCTCTTACAAGGTATTAAGTAATATTCTGCTAACACGCCTAAGTGTATACGTAGATGAAATAATTGGAGATCACCAATGTGGATTTAGAAGAAATAGATCCACGTTGGACCAGATTTTTGCCTTGAGACAAATTTTGGAGAAGAAATGGGAATACAATGGGACGGTTCATCAGCTATTCATTCATTTTAAGAAAGCATATGATTCTATCAAAAGGGAAAAGTTATACAGTATCCTGATACGATTTGGTATTCCGAAAAAAATGGTTCAACTAGTGAAGATGTGTCTCAGCGCCCCCATAAGCAGAGTAATAATAGGTCAGATAATTTCAAGATTCGCAACAGATTGAAACAAGGCGATGCCTTGTCACCACTACTGTTTAACTTCGCGTTAGAATATGCGATTTTAAAAATTAAGGGGACAAAAAGGGACTATCATTGAATGGTTTGAATAAACTGTTTGTATACGCGGATGATGTAGATTTAATAGGGGACGATATAGATGCACTACAGAGCAACAGCGATGTGTTAGTAGAAGCGTGCGATGAGATAGGTCTACAGGTAAACATAGATAAAACAGAATATATGATAACAAGCCGAAACACAGGGAATGAAGGAAATAAGAACAAGAATTATTGATGAGGTCATAGAGAAAGTAAACAAATTAAAATACTTGGGAACATACTTGGGTGTACGTAACAAGCAAAAATGAGGTCACGGAAGAAATAAACAGTCGCTTAGTATCGGGGAACGCATGTTTGTATTCAGTCCAAAAACTTCTAACATCGCGATTAATATCAAGGAAAATGAAATTAAAAATATACAGAACGGTTATTCTGCCGGTAATACTTTACGGTTGCGAAAGTTGGAGTACGACCCTAGCAAATGAACATAAATTACATGTATTTGAAAATAAGGTCTTGAGAAAAATATACAGGCCGAAACGCGACGAGATGACTGGTGAGTAGAGGAGACTGCATAATGAAGAACTCCACGCACTGTAAGATTCACCAGATGTTGTAAAAATAATGAAATCGCGACAACTAAGGTGGGCAGGCCATGTAGCTCGGATGGGGGAAAAACGATTATATTCTATCCTGGTTGTAAAACCGGATGGAAAGAGGTCATTGGGAAGACCGAGACGTCGTTGGAAGGACAATATTAGAATAGATCTTCGAGAGGTAGGTGTTTGTGATGAAAACTGACTTGATATTACCCAGGATAGAATTCAATGGCGAACGTTTGTTACTGCGGCTATGAACTTGCGAGTTCCATAAGCCATTGAGTTAGTTAATATATATAAACAGACTTCAGCCATGATGTTGAACAGTGGCCTGTTTAGGGAGATCCGGAACTCCCGAAAGTACGATTTCTATTCTGATACATCATTTTAAGCGTAATTATATCGATTTTATGAACAAGTTATACCTATACACACACAGATACTCTGGGCCCTCGAAAAAAAATACGTAAGCACTTAATGTCGAATCATAACTTTGCCTATACATGGTGTTTCAGGACCTCTGGTAAAAACTTCGGGAGATGAATCCTCATGTCAAAACAAGAAAAAAAAGTTCATAATGACACGCGCCGTATCATGCGTAGTTTCGGCGCTAGAGGTCCCCAAAGATGCCCAAAACAATTTCAAGACACTTTATTTCGAATACTAATAGCTGTAGAGCTGGCGGCTCGTCGTTTTGTCAAAGAAGTCGGACCTTCTCGTTCAGAAAATACACATCTCAGCAGTGACGGGAAAGTGCGCGAGGGATTCCCTGATTGGGATGGAGGATTCCCCAAGAATTGCACGACGAATGAGGGTCGAACAGAACAAGTAGACGATGAATTCCTATCAGAGAATAACACCACGTTGATTCCAAGGTGATACCTCAAACAGATGCAAGATGGGGAAAAAATAAAGAATGTTTTGCGTAGTTGCATAATTTCACTTGGGAATCCCTCTCACATTTTCTCATCATTTCTGACATGTGCATTGACTGAACCAGCAAGTCTGATTTCTTTGATGAAACGATGGGCCAAGCTCTATATCTATTACTGTTGGAAGTAAATCGCATTTAAATTCTTTCTGCTATTATGCAACCATGCATAACATTCTTTATTCCTTTCCCATCTTGCACCTGCATCAGGTATCGACTTGTAATCAACGTAGTATTGTTCTCCGGTTTTAAGTCATTCTCTGCATGCTCTGATCGACCCAATTTCGCTGTTCAATTCTTGGAGAATCCCTTATTTCTCTCTTACATGGTTATACTCTTATTGATGAATTTTAAGCTTCTCTTTCACACTCTTAATATGTGCTCCCATGTTCAATTTTTCATCGAGAATTACCCCTAGGTAATTAATTTCATTAGATCTTACAGTATTTCCGTTATACTTGATCGTTGGATTGCTTTTTAATTTACCATGAAAAATGACATATGTTGTTTGGTTACGGAGACCTCCATTTTGTTTTTTGGCACCAGTTTAATAGTTCAAGTAAGACTTTGTTTGCCTTTTCTTCAATTTCTTTCCTAGTATTCCCAGCCATAATTACGGCTAAATCATCAGCGTACGCTACTGTTGTCGATACCTCATCCATAATATCCAGTTGCTGGAGACAAGGTTGGAAAACGATGTCCCAGATCGTAGATCCTATAACGGAACCCTGTGGAGAACCTTTTGTAATATTTTTAGTTATTGTTTTATTGGGCAGAGGAAAATTGACCTTTCTAATCTTGAAGTAATTTTGGAACATATAACACAAATATGATGGTATACTAATGTTCCGTAATATAGCTAGTAATGCCGGCCACCACACGTTATCAAATGCTCCGGAAATGTCAACAAAGAGTGCCAGCACATACTTACTTGATACCTCTGCCAAATCAACTCCTTTGATGAGTCGATTTATGGCATTCTCTGTACATCTATTCTTCCTGAAACCATATTGGATATTGCAATCTTCTACATTACGTCTTCTCTCCAATCAATTCACCATTGTCCGTAAGCAACACTGTGATTCACATACGGCATTCACATGTACTTCTATATATTGTAGACTCAATCGTTAATCATATTTATTATATTCAGCATTTCAATTTGCCCGTTTCTTCTCAGCTCTTCTCTAGCACATTGGCCTATCATCCATGAGCTGGCGCTGTTACTGCTTGACTGCGTGATTTTGCATGGAAACGACTATCACCACTGGATTCAGTGACCTGCAATTAGGTCCTGTAGAAACTTTCATCCGGTTTCTCCTGTCCGAGTTCGCGGGTGTCCCTTGTCAGTGCAAATCTTGTAAGGTATGGTATAAGTCTTTTCGGTTCTTAATGACTTCGTCCTTGATTTTATCAGGGCCAGGGGCCTTACGGTTCCTCATTTTCTTTACTAGTGATTCTATTTCATCATTAGTAACAACACAATTATTTTCTTCATCTTCATATTCATCTATTACATAAGGTATCTGAATGATTTCTCTGATAGTTATATGGTGCTCATTTTCCTGTTCTCGTTTATCGTCTGGTAGTAATTTATGCATTAACAGTTCGATTTTATCTTCCCATGTTGAAGTCATTTCTCCGTTATCCTTCTTCATTGTCGAATAAGTAGTTGGGGATTTTATAGTTTCAATTATCAACTTATACGGAAGTCCCCAAGGGTCTAAATCAATCGTTCTACTAATAAACTTCTGCCAACTTTTCTGACGTGCTTCTTCAACTTTTTTCTTGTAGAGGTCGTTGGCTATTCTATAGTTCTGCAGCCTTGTTTTCCGGTGTTCTGGAATTATAGAGGCTTGTTACCCCTCTTCCGCTTTGCTATCATTATCCTGTTTAATCATCCCAATTCTTCTGTGCAGTATGGTAAATTCTGCTTACGTTTATTACGTGTATTATCACTTTGCTTTATTGATTGTCCTATAGCATTTATTAGTGCTATTTCTAAGTCCTGCTCATTTGTACTCATATCGTCACCACGTATAATATTTGGGAGTTTTAAATATCTCCTTATTTTTTTCCGGTTTATCCTATCAGGATTATCTGATCGATCATCCTCTTCTTGTTTACTTCGCAGAGTGGTTGTTCCATAACTTCTTTGTTTGTAAGTGAAACAGAATAACATTGTGGTCACTTACAGTAATAGCATCCTGAACTCTCCTATTCTCGATTCGACCAGCAATCCCTCTAGTAACCAGAGTGACATCAATGTTACTACTCTCTCCGGCCCTGTTCCTCAACGTCGGTGGATTTCCAGATTGATTTAATATTTGTAGATCCTTTTGTAGAATTAAATCTTCTAATGAAACTACTTTATCATCTGTTTCTCTACTATACATAAGGATGATTTGGTGTTGCAATCCGCAACTATTAGAAACAGCTGAGTGACTAAACGTATAGTTTTGGCTAAAGTCTGTTCCGAACCACTCTGTCAAATAGTCCCCCACGGAGTTGAAATTATGTTTACGCGCACCAAGAAGTAAATATTTTGTGTAACGCTATACACAAGCTCATTCGACAAAACCATGTATAGTAAAGCTCCCGACTTTTATGTATACGTTGGATCGAACCCTGCTCATGCCATGTATGCTATGTGGTGGACAAATACCATGTGCGCATGGGCGGATTTAGTAGAGAGACCCTAGGGGAGCAATACAATTTATTTCATTGGTAAATTTCAGAACTATCGTTTAGAATGAAACATTCAGAATCACTCAAAAATGATTGTGCGGCAATGCCCCATAAATCCGCCCATGCGGGTAAGTGTGTTTTCTCGGAGTTCTCACATTTTTTCCCACTTTCTTCATTCCACCAATTAATCCCATCATCATTCATCCGGCCTGAGCAAAAGTTGGCTAAAAGGCCTTAAAACTAAATTCAATTTAAATTCAATTTTATGTATACACGCACTGTCCTTTACTCTGGAAACTAAAGAGAAAATTAGATACGAGCCTCATATCCAATGAATGATTCGCGAGATTGGCGCTGTGTAAAATATATGTGCGTGGAGTGACAAGGATAGAAACTTAGTGATATTATTGTTCGTTCACGTGACAACTTAGCAGTGAAGGTAGAATATTTTGCTGGAAGTCAAAAATTAAAACATCAATTGACTTGCACTTTAAATTTGCTGTTTAATGCTAAAAATATTTGTTTTTTGAGATTATATTTACGTAGACTGGGCCACCATACTACAGATATTGGACTTTAATTAACAAATACTGGACAGTTAAGAAAAGTCCAATCATAGGTTCAAGCTCGTGGGGTTTATTGAACAGAGTTGTTCGGAGCCCACTTTACCAGAAACAAGTGTCATGCTTAGGTACTCAGGAGTTAATTTAGGCACTTTGTAACAATATTGTTACTGATAATATTCAATAATTATATTGGAGGCGGATTGGAAATAAAGTCTTCATTTGTCTTCCTGATAGGAAAATTAATCACATCTGAAAAACTACTTTATGCAGAAAGCTTAACAGACGTCCTCTATAGAGAGTTTTTTACTTTAAACGACAACGTTATCAAGCTGTCAGTGTTCCTTTTCATATAGTACACTATTGACAGAGTTTACTTCCATAATATTCAGTGCCGTTCTACAGGGAATATAAAACTGTCAGTTATCGGACGTTGCACTGCTACAATAATAATAATACTTATCCCTATAAGCATGCCTTTGAACTTCCACGGCCCAAAAACACTGTATAAGCTGTTGTTGTTTCTTTCACTTTTCCTGGATGTTTGTTATTTCGGATATTGGTGGCACTAATTTGTCTATAGTCATTGAATAAAGAAATATTAGCGTGCATTTTGGTTTACACAACTTACAGGACATAGTTGGCTATTTTCAAAGATTAGCTCTGAACTTAGTAATTCATGGCTTCTGTCTTTAGGTGGCAAGGTGAAGATGGGGAAACGGGCTGAGCTTCTCAGTTCTAAAACAAGAGAACATAGGTTTAAACCCTGTTCAAGCCAAAGGTTTTTAGAAAGCGATCGTGAAACATCTAATCATAACTTCTCATACAAAACGGAGAATTCTTCTGACTGTGAAGTGAAATACCTGAGTCAGTATACAGAGGAAGACGATTTATGAATGTTGGTTTGGAACGTCCAAATCAAGACTCTGGGGGTTACAAGGACAGTTAAGAACACGTCATTGATCTGAAATATCCACTTTCCATATTATTATTATTAGCACGAAACACTATACGATTTGTTAAACACGTTTTGGGTAGAGCCACCTGTAGAATATAACTATTGTGCTGAAAACCTCGGTTCAATTCCCCACCAGCCAGTTTCTTTTTCAAATAAACTGAATTATTCAAACAGATATTCATCTCCATGCTGAAGAACTTACGAAGCATCACTGGTTAGACAGTGTGTGTGTGTGTGTTCTTTAGCATAATGATAATGTAGTTTTAATGTTTATCATTGGTTTTTCTCTCTTTCTTGATGTATTGTTATCGTGTCTTTGCTTCGTTCTCTCTTCTCCTTTCTCTCTCTCTCTCTCTCTCTCTCTGTGTGTGTGTGTGTGTTCATCTTTATTTTATCTCTTACTATACACACAATCTCTTTTTGGGCGTATTCTCGAGCCAATTCCAGGCCACATTCGATGACCTGGTGATAGGGCCTGACCCAAATATAAATGACCCGGTCTGGAAAATCTATTTAACTGGAAATTTCGGCGTCGTATCTTTCGTGTTCTCGGGATAACATGTCCGGTGCTGGTAACCCCTGAAAGAACACTGTTCAAACGCAATGAAATAATTAAAATATCTCCTTCATCCTCCGGGTTATCAGATCTAAATCGAAGCACCGAGTTAGAATGGGTTCAATAGAATAACTTTTTATATTAGTTTGGCACAATATTCGTTTCCATCCAATAACTTATCAATTTGCTATTAAATATGTTTTATTTGTTTGAAATGTGGAAAATTTAAGCTTTACAATGCCTATAAGAAACATGCCAATTTTGCTTTGAATATTTGTAACTTTTCATTTTGATACAGTTTGGATATATAATCTTGGCTCTTTCTGATAGAAATTAAACAGCAACATTATCATTCATACATTTTCTTTTTATGTTCAATTTGCATTAGTAGTCTGGAATAGAAGGTATGGCCTACGGTATCTACTGGGTTTGTTACAATCAATGATTTCCCCAGACCCCATTTGGTCTCCATTTTGAAAGTGACAATTATTTTTTCAAGCACCTGTTATAATTTTTCAAGACAATGATATATTTGAATAGCCCTGAAGAAATATAAAATCCAAAAGTCACTTCTATCTTGCTGTTAGATGTGTGGGAACTTAACTTTAAAATGTTAGCTTCTTTTTTGCTACTTTTAAATTCCACATTTTTATCTTTACTTCTTCTTCTTCTTCTCTTTCCCCTTTCTCTCTCATTTCTCTGTCTCTGCCTAAAGACATCCATCGATTTCAATTTTTCATTGTGTGCGTTTAAATTTCTCCCTCCATCAACTTAAATATATTGCTTCGTCTCGGTTTTATTCTTTCATTTTATCGATGCAAATACATGTTTATTTTGAAAAAGAAATATGCCCATGATGTTGGGCTGATTTTAGTATGGGAGAGACGAAGGAAGGAGAAAGAGGGTGTCTGTTTACCAGGCACGATTATGGGATAAGAAGGTGTCTTTTGTGTGGCCTAGCTGCACGGCGTTCGCTGTCGCAATTTTTTTGATGCGAAGTGTACATATTTTTTGTTGTTCTCTACTGCTTCTGTCTCCTCATCTAACCAGATGTTTATGACTGCCATGGCCTAACATGGTCTCGATTCAATAGAACGCAAAGTGGTCCGAAATGCCGAAAACGTGGCCAAAAATCTAAAAATGATTTATTAAAAAAAAAAAAAAAACTATGTAAAAGGGCTTTTGATTTTGCCGAATTCAAATTTCATATTATTGTTTTGAAAAAAAATGGCGGATTTAATATTGGAAAAAATTGTGTAATGTCAACAACAATTATTAGATGAGTTTTTTTATTTAAATAATTAGATTTATTAAATAATTTCCTCAAGTCAGCCTTGGATTCGGAGCACAAACAGTGGACATTGTTTGGTAGTTTTGGACAAATGTTCTTCGATCAATTGAAACAGCACGTCATTGTTGGCGTTAACATTGTCTTTGATAAGATTGAAAATATCTTTCCAACGGCATTTTCTCGCCCTCTTGTTTGGAACATTCTAAAAAAATAAACATCAGTTAATTATTATTTTCATTACAAACAAATAATATAAATGGTTGTTTACTTATTTATAAGAGTAATTGATTAAGCATTTATCATAATAAGCAATCTAACAAATAAACAATATTTAAACAATAGTTGATAATAAAACTGATTACAAATTGATATTAAACTAAAAGAGGCAGTAATGGGCAGTTTATATATATGTTAATTCCGGACGCGGGAAAATTAATTCCAAAACGAGATCTCCTTGCACTTTTGACTTACGCCTAATTCATTCTTTAAAATCAAAGCTTTTGACACTAATTTAATTGTTTAAATAATTTATTAACAATCAAATTTTATGTTATTTTATTTAGATATTACAAATTTACTTTCTTTTATTAGCTGTTTCCATAACAAAAACAGTTACACATACATAAACAAATAAAAGTTTAACGTGTTCAAATGTAATTTCAACTTCGACGTTGTTGTGGTTAAGTGGTGTCCTCCCATTTCGCCTAATCCTATCTCGCCTAACGGTTTATCAGCCACTGATGTCTCGAAGATAAGAAAGATGTAAGGAGGGAATTTCTACACTGAAGAGGGAATTTATGTATTGAATTATTAACCATCAGCACTACAAAACTGTGACATATAAATTTTAATCATTCGTTGTTAGTATTGAAATGATTCTACAACTGTCCTTGTAAAATATTGTAATCTGACACACTGTGCTAATGTGCCATGAACAGTACATCTATGGTATTAATAGCGCTTGTGGTAGTAAAACCTATTGGAAGTGCATTGAAGGTTGCAAGGCTACTGTTGTTCTAGTGGAAGATACTGTCGTGAGATCGTCGGGTCTGCATGCACATGAGCCAAATACTGCAAGGGAACGAGGCAAAATATTGGTGAACGAAATGAAAGAAGAAATAAGAAGAAATCCTACCTGTTTTGTACCAGCAGTATATAGGTATGTTAAGTCTAAAGTAGGATGTGTAGTTATTTGGATGGAGCTTGATATAGGCCTACAAGTTTATATAAGGCAACCACAAATGTAACAACTTTTGTTAATGGTGGGAATCAGTGTAGTAATATTGACATAGTATTTGACAGAAGCAGTAGCATACTCTTTGCCATGAAAGGTCACCAATTCTATATTTAATTTAATGGCAACTATGACCTAAACCGGTTCAGTGTCAATTTCGGCCACGTAGAAAATTCCTGCGTGGCCGATGGAATTATCTGCGTGGCTATATCTGACTGGCTATATCTATCTGGCATTTAGGGATTTTTTGTCAGCTACATCAGAACCACCTAAACCTACAATCTAAATATTGTTTATTTTGTTCCTTGCAGCCGAGAAACGACTAGAGGAAATATTTCTGAAGAAGTATTGGCAGAAATTCCTACCTATTCTGGTGTTAAAAGTGCTCTATACAGAACTCGAAACAAATGTTTACCCGCGCTACCCAAGACAATAGAGGAGTTGAGCATAGAAGGAAGATGGCAACAAACAAGTGATGGGAGAGATTTTCACTTGATTGACGACCAGCAGGACTCTAGTCGTATTCTTGTGAGTTTTGTCTTTTTTTTTTTTTTTTACTTAGCTGCTGCATCCACGTTAATTCCGGTTTTAATTTGTCCTACAATTCATTCAGTTTTGACTATATATTCTTTTCTGTGTTTGACTAAATTTGAGTAACAAATCGTTTTAGGCATAATCAGATACAATCACTGGTGTATTAGATATTAGAAGTTAGTGTGCAGGGGCGACTTTTTGAAAATGTAAAGTTACCTTTTTAACACGTTTTTGTTTTCTTTTCAGGTTTTTGGTACAGTTGAAAACTTGCGGATATTATGTAACAGTAAGAACGTGCTGATGGATGGCACTTTTAAGTCTGCACCGCCACTTTTCGCCCAGTTATACACTTTTCACGGCAAACACTTGGGGCATGTGTTTCCTTTTGTCTTCTGCAAACTAAAGACCAGGAAACATACCTACGTTTGCTAAATTTGATAAAAGCAAAGGCATCAGAAAGTGATATGGACTTCGAACTGAAATATGTCACGATAGACTTTGAAACGGCTACAGTAAGTGCACTTACGTTGTCCTTTCCCTACATAAGCGTGAGGGGCTGCTTCTTTCATTACACTCAGTGTATGTGGAGGAAAGTGCAAGATCTGGAACTAGTTTGTGAGTACAAAGGAAATGAAAAGGGTAGAAAATGGGTTCGGAGAACGCCTCTTCTCACCCCATTAGATAGTGCTAGGGATGTGTTCCTGTTCATTTAGGAAAACGCACCCTATGTTCCTAACAAAGAGGCCTTCCATGACTATCTGGTGGACACTTGGTTGGACGAATGTGGAGCATTATTTCCACCGTAAGTATTCATGGCTTGTTTGTCATTTGATCTAATTATGAACTGCACGTCAGGTTCGTTAGGGCAGGCTCATTTCGATTCAAACTGTTCACAAAAAGTTACAATAAAGAACTACTTAAATTATCAGAATATTCTTTGATAGCTCCATATTTTAATATTCATAGTTAAGTTCGTGTATAACAAGAAGAACCATGGCAGTCATGAGAAAGAAGACAGAGCATCTAATAGTGTAAGCTAGTATCGTTCAGCTAAAATCCTTTATTAATATGGAACTATAATTAATATTATACTGTGATTTGAATGAGGTTTGTTCTGGCTATATCAATTGTGGCTAGTATAATATATTTACTAATTTTGGGTATTTACTTATGGTCTGTATTCGAGATTATATCATCATCTTTTTATTCATTCCAGCAACATGTGGAATCATTTCAACAATGATAGCGGAAGGACAAACAATCCGGTGGAAGGCTGGCACGATGGAACAGAAAACGTCCAAGACATCATCCGAATACATTTTCATTTATCCAAGCCTTACGAGAAGAGCAAACTTCGAATGAATTTACAATACGAATGTTGGAGCTGGGAATGCTCCTGTAAAGCAAAAGAAGAAGTGGAGAATACTAAATGAACTAATCAAAAACTTAAAACAAAGACTAGTGAGAGGAAACATCGATTTATTCACGTATGTTAATGCGGCATCGCATAACGTTCATATAGGATAGGTGTGTGTTTGCGTGTATATGTTGTTTCATATAGGACAAATAATTTTGCCATGAACATTAATATGCTTTGTTTGTGTAGTGCTTATTATATATTTGTATTGTATTTGACAAAGATTGCCAATATCGATTGAAACATAAGGTTATTGATTTTCTTATGTACGACAGATTAATACATAGAATAATTTTTCTGAAATGTGCTTATGATTTCACAATTTCATACTGTTGGTCATTGAAAATCTAGTACAAGAATTCCCTCTTTAGTGCATACATTCCCTCCTTGCATTTTACCGCCATTTTAGGCGAGATGGGATTAGACAAGATGGGAATTTCCATCTCGCCTAAAATGGCGGACATTCTTACCTTCGAGACATCAGTGGCTGATACACCGTTAGGCGAGATGGGATGGAATCGGTTAAGTGATATCTAAGAATGTGTTTCAACAATACTACTAATTAAGTGGGTACGAGGGTAACAAGTGGAAGTTCCCTGAAGATTCTTCATTGGATTGGAGGTGAATTTTCTGCAAACTTAAAGTACCAATATTCAGAACATTACAGAACAAATATAAGGCTAATTGGAGGATTCTAAAGTGACGTGTTCTACTCGACACTTCAAGATAGGTTACGGGAGTCACGTGCTTACATTTTACCACTGAGAACGGTCATTTTAAGGCTACAGGTACCAACCTAACCAGGCGCGGATCCATTACATGATCAGCGGGGGGGGGGGGGCCAAACCATAGTTGTGTCACTTTATCCAGTGTAAAGTAGGATTGAAGATAAAGGTGGGGCGGGGGGCTATAGCCCTTGGATCCGCGCTGAACCTAACTATTTAGGGACTTTTGGCCTAGCTTTTAGCCTTTGGGACCACTGTGCAATGTATAGATTTATAGGTGAATAGGCGAACGCAACGCTAGAACACCATTGATACTGATTTACAACGAAGAAGCAGAATGTTTCTAAAAATAAAGCGAAATTCAAATGATTTCCACCTAAGCAAAGAATAAACATTTTTTTGTAATGTGTTTGTGAGAACATTTCTAAAAAATAAAAATACTGACTGGCAACACTGAAACATCCCGTCTTTCCTTTTACTTGGAGAAGATTCTTCTCATTCTGCTGCCGTCTTCTGGATGTTGGGACCACCTCTAATTGGTAGAGCTAGTTCCATGTTTCGTTCGATGGCCGCAGGGCCTTTCAACCTACCTTAGATATTTTGAAGTGTTTCTGCTTTTTTTTTTTTTTCTTATCACCTCATGTTTTTGTATTCTCCCTCTTTTTTGTTTTTCTTAAAATAAATATATTTTCTTCCTTTTTCTGTATTTTCTCATAACATCATGTGTCGGCAAACACCCAAAAGAAGTTTTTTTTTTTAAAAAAAAGGAGACCAACCTTTTGTCTGATACAGTCGACCTGTAAAAATCCAGTATCTGCCTCGAGTGAGCCACCTACTAGAAGTTGATAACAGGAATTCAACGTTTCCATCAGATTCTTCCGTCACTGTGGTCAAACAAGGATATACAAATCACTCTTCAAACCACACACACGTATACAGACGTCCCCATCTCTGTCTCCCCTCCTTCCCTTTGTCTTACACACAGAGCATAATACATAGTTCCTTATGTTTCGTACATACCGACCCAAATGAAATTACAACAAAAATCGTAAGGTATGTACAGGGTGTTTAAAAATGTCGGTCATAAATCGAAAGGTGAATCGTTCACACAAAAAACAAGAAAGAAGTTACTTTGAAAAATATTTTGACAACATGCTACAGGCACCAAAATACACTTCAATTGTAAACTTCGTTTGAATAGGTGTATAGAATACAACTTAGACTGTTGTTTATTAGTGTTGCCCACGAGACGAGACGAGTCACACTTTTTGAATCTCGAGACGAGACGAGAATGACTATTTGTCTCGTAAATTTTACGAGACGAAACGACTTTTGAAAAATCTCGTCTTGTTTCGAATGTCTCGAAAAAATTCGAAAAGATGTAAATTTTATATAACATGGGTTCTGTCTCGTCTCGTCTCCCATTGACCTTCTTTTGTCTCGTCTCGTCTAGTGGGCAACACTAAAATTAATTCAAACTTCATGATTCTATTTTGTGATAGAGCTCCAGATTTAAGTACAATGTTAAAGCATCGATCGAGATGTCTATTCTTGTGTAAGAATCCTGTACTATAGAGCCACACGTTCTCTAAATTGCAGTTTTAATAATTAACCATTGTCTATCTTTGCAAACAAAGACAAAATCGTGTGAGTCTGTTTCGATACTGAGATCTGAAAGAATGTTGGTTTTGACAATAATTTAGGTATTTTATTTCTATATGATGTTATTCAAACCTAAACCTTTATAACTTTCTTCACAGTGTAGCTAATAAAAAGGGACGTTAAAATTCCTCTTTTTTCGTCCGTTCCTCCGTTTACAACTACGAAATAATTTAGTCTCAGGAACCACAATGTCTAAATCGATAGTTGAAGTATCATTGGAAATATTTTGCCTAAACTAGCTCAGAGATGCCGGAACAGTCTTGAATGGTCAGTGCTGCCACCCCTTTTTATAAATACAATTTTTGAAATATGTTTCCATTGCGTTATACCTATATGCACCAAAATTGGCATATACATTACTCCATAGAGTAGAAAATAACAGCTGGTGTCCCTGTCCCTAAGCACGCAGTGTTTAGTGTTGCCAATTTTTTTAAAACGTATTTTTTTAAAAATTATTTCCTTTACGTTAGAAGTAGCAACACCAAACTTGGCATATATATTATTCGAGATAATAAATAAGATGATGTGATTATTCCCGTCGCCAAGCACTCCAGGTGTAAGTGTTGCTAACTTATTTTAAATATTTTTTTTAAATTGCTGCCATACCGTTGGATGTATTAGCATCAAGCTTGGTATAAACATTATTCGACCCAATAGAAAAATAATGTGAATGTTCCCGTTCCTAAGCAGCCCAGTTGTTAGTGTTGCCAACCTATTTCATAGAAATGAATGTTCATGTGTTTAAGATGCTATCAAGGGAAAGGGGACCTTCGGAGCCTTTGCGATTGTTAGTACAACCGCATCGCTCATTTGTTTGTAATCAGAAGGAGGGACTAAACCTCCTTATTTGTTGAACTGGCGCAAGAGACTGTGGGCAAAATAGCATTTTAGATGAAGTGGGAAAGGTTTGTCTTTAAGTTGCACCGGGCATATTGACAAGTAAAATTCATCTCTTCGTAATTCAATACTGATTCAGCTGAAACTAAGAATCCTTTTCTGAAAGGTCGTGACTGTGTTGTGTAGTGAGACCAGTATAATTTTTCATGTACTTTTCTTTTGTTTTGTTACCTGTTCTGAAGAAACATCATCACGACGCAATCAGTAAAAGCTAAATAAAGTAAAGTGAAGTATTGTTGACAATCGGTGAGAAAGAAGACTCAAATGACTTACCAAGTGCCGAATATGTGCACAAAACGGAATAGTCAGAGTTATAATCGAAGTGCTCTTATTGTTCAACGTCCATCTCCTTTAAAAGTACGAAAATTGTAAAAGTAAATTCGAGACAAGACGAGACAACTCGAGGCAAGACGAAACGATACAGAACTCTTCGAGACGAGACAATCACATCTTTTCGAGATGAGACAAAGTTTCCACGAGACGAGACAAGACAGTCTGAAGTCTCGTCTCGTCTCGTTGGCAACACTATTGCTTATAGCCATCCTATTATAAATGTTACGAAAGTGTGGTACCCCTAAACGTACTTGTTATTTTTTTCTAAAATTAGAATAACTTCTTGTTCTAACAGTAAATTTTTTCTCACAGAAAAGCTGTTTCATTGCCTATAAGCTACAATATTTGACCATAGTTCAAGTATTTAGTATTGTCGTTTGTCAGTCAGTGTTCGATTTGAAGCTAACGATGTTTGGAACCCCTCTCTGCGAAAATCTTTCCTAGCTCTGTTTTCCGAAATATCCCCCCAAGTATGGGATTTGAACGGATATAAAATACGGTTTTCTACTTTCTGAAAAAAAACTCACCCTCCATGAAAACTGTACAAATCGGACACTACTGATCAAATACAATGTTTGCAGTCGATATAGTTTCGAATGTTGTTTGTGCTGCAGTTATAGTATCCTTGCCTTGCAACACTGAATAACAAATAAAGTACTTTTCGGATTTCTATTGGCATGTGAATTTCACTTGTATTTCAAGCTGATATAATAGCACTTGACACAATGAAATTCTGTATTTTCTTGACAGCACTGTTCAGCGGGTGTTGCACAATATATTACACTCTTTGCCCTTCCCCTTGTATTTGTTTAGCAGCAACTTTGGCTCCTCTTCTACTATTGGTTCTCCCGTTATGAAGGGAGATCTGGACAAATGGGACACCCTGTATACGTTTTTACCGCCGACACAATTGCAAAATAGTTTTTGTTACTACCGAAAAAATGTTTTTTGTACATGTTTTATTCGTGCAAGGTAAAAAGAAAGGAATTGATAACACAAAAGCAAACAATAAGCAATGACGTAATAGACATTAACCTTCTATTATCGTGTCCATACTCCATATGCTCTATCTACATCCCATTCAGTAAAATCAGAGACGTACCGGTACTTCTTTTGTAGGCAGAATATTCACTTCAAAAGTTGTTGACGCCAAACCATTCTTCTGCCAAACCTTGTAACTTCCGCTTCCGTATACTTGAAAGAAAGTATTATCTAGACATACAATTTAGGAATGCATTAATGTATTTCCCTATTTATGTTTGTTTTTACGTGTGTTATTCACTCTCCCATTTACCTCAGAACTAATTATAATTCAGATATATTGGATAAGTGCAAAACTTCTACCTGTTTTAACTTGTCACAGGTTAGAGGAGTATTGACCTCATAGATGGCGCTGTCAGTGCGTGAATCGGTAGCCACGTAAACAGGGGAACAGTATAGAGCAACCACAGGCACAGACAGTGAGTGTGGACGAACAAACATGGACAGCGTGTCGTGTTGCTGAAATGGAGATCGATAAGGAGCACATCAGGCATTGCTTACTTTTTGACTTGAATAAAAGTAGTAATGCAGCGTCAGCCTGTTGGAACATTCAGCAACTGTATGGTGAAGATGCATTTGACGATAGCACATGTCGTTAGTGGTTTCGAAAATTCAAGGACGGAGACAGAAGCTGTCAAGATCAATGAAGATCTGAATTTCCATCAATATTTTCCAAATAGGATCTTGACCAAGCTATACAAAATAGCCCGAATCTAACCGTGGAGGAAGTAGGAGAAACCCTCCAGGTACACAGGACAATAGTTTAAAGACGGTTCGAATCTCTGGATTTCACCACAAAGTGCCATCGTTGGATTCCACACCACCTATGTTTCCTTGCTTTCGCGGTACAAAATGACCGATTCTTGAATCGCTTTGCCACGATGTTCTGTACCGGAACATACCGCTTTTCTATACTTTCTCCATCGACGTCTACACCAGAACTTCATACCATTAAGGTTATGTTAAGTGTGTGATGGAATATCAAAGACACAATTCCCATTTCCTCCTACTTTCTTCATTCCGCCATTCTATAGTTTAGGATAGAAAGACTGATCAAGGAAGTTAGTGCAATGGAGTAAAATTGTCCGTCTCTTATCCGTGAAGAACTTGCCAAGCTTCTTTCAATCTATTGTATTTCTTTGTTTAAACACTGGTTTAGTTAATAGTGGGTTGTTCTTAACATGTTATTGGATGAAATATTGTGCTGCCAAATTTGTTTTTGTTAATGTTTTCTATTAGAAATTTGTTATTTTCTACTTTAGAGAAATATTTTCTTTTCTAATTTCCCATAGTAGTGGAATTAGTCCTATAGAGAGTTTCAATGTTGTCCTTCCAAAGTCTGAAAGCTAATCGTATGGAATATCTTTCTATTTTTTGTAGCAACGTGATGTTTGTTGAAGAATTGAATAATTGGTGTCCATATGTAATAATTGCTCTGAGGATAGTATTGTATAGGCGCATCTTTATTTTGGAGGAAAGATTTTCGTTGTAAAATAGTTATCGTACCGAGGAATGAGCTTGTAGTCCTTGGCTACGTATATATCCTATATGTTTTCTGAAAGCCATTCTTTCATCCAGATAAAAACATTGTTAATTGTTATGTATTTATTTTTGTCTTTAATGGTATGATGTCCTGATGGGTAGAATAAGTTTCATTGCGTTTTATTTTCATTCATTGTGAGTAGACATGTTTTGCACCAAGTAACAAATTCCTTAGTAATAGTTTCTAAATTACGAATGACGTTATTGGTAGATGTAGCAATAGTCCAACAGACCATATCATCAGCAATAGACCATTTTCTTTGTGATCATCTGTTCTATCTTGTATTGTGATGTATTCGTTATGTGCAAAAAGTTGCTTGATTATGTTTGAGGTTTGAATGACTTCTGATTGAATATCATTAATATTAGTCAATATATGTTCATTATACTTATCAGTTATCATTATATTTTTGGTAGAATAAGCTAAGTAATATATATTTAGAGGAAATCTCTAATATTATCTCTTTTATGTGGAAACGATTTTGATTAAGTTTTCCTTCTTCTTCGTTTATTGATCATATTCGAAAAAGATTTAAGATTTATTCTGTAAGATTACGTTAGATTGGAAATATAGTCTTTACGCTTTAATTCTTTGAATTGGCCAATTTCTGTTTTAATTTCTTTGTGCAGTTTATTTATATTTGGCTTAAGAAATTTGCCATTTTGGTGATGATATTGTCTTGTTATTGCCGTTTTAAGTCGAATGAATGAAATTATATTATCTGGTAATTTCTCAACGTTAGGGATGAACGTGCTAGTAGAAACAGAGGCATCAGCACCTTGTTTTATTATGATGATAATAGTTTGGTTTGATTGTTCGATATCTAAATGTGTTTTAGAGGCGATTTATTGTTGGTTGATAAAATTCTCAATTATTGTTTCATATTTATTCCAGTCTGACTCTTTGTGATTTTTATATGTTGAGGTAGGATCTTTTTTACTGATCTGAACGTTGAGTGAGATATAAATTTCACAATGTTCAGAAAGAAAACTTTGTAGTTTGAGAGTTTATTCATCATTTTATCTGGAACCGTTTCTATTGAGTTAACTATTCGAGTTGGGCCTGTATGTAGATTGATTAGATATGAATTAAGAATGTAATTGAATATGGCTTTGTCATTCTCATAAGAAATTCTGTCACCCAGCATATTATGTTGACTATTTATATTTGCCACTAGTAGCAAATTTCGGTATTGCTCAAGATGTTTGAAGAATGGAAAGCTGAGCTTAATGTCTCGCCTTGGGTGAGAGTATAAAATGACTATGAATATTGTTTCTGTTTTGGTTTCTAAGGAAATGATGGGAGGAGAGGAGTTTATGTCTATTTATGCGAAAATGTATCACATATAACTCCGGATTAACTATAACATTCAACACTTGTTGCGTTTTCTTCACTATAGCAAAGAAACTTAGAAGTGAAAAGAACTTTCGTTCACCCTGTGTAATGGCTGGAAACTTTATACAAATAAGAGACACAGTCAGAGAAGGGAATAAACCACACAGTGAAAAGAGTTGTGATTACTATTTAGTCGTATTTACCTGACACCTGTTTGCAATCTGATAATCACTGTTTGTTCTCGAATGAGTTCTGGAGGCTCCTACAGTCAATCCAGTATCAAACTGTGATTATCAGATTACAAACAGATGTCAGGTGAATGCGACTAAATAGTAATCACGTCTTTTTTACTGTGTGGCTTATTCCCTTTTTTGACTGGTTAATTAATGTATAAGTTCAAATTAATTTACAACTTTAAATTAGTTTAACATACTTCAGAGAATTTCTTCTAATAGTGAAGCTTAACACACTTATCTTACTTGACACATCAAACTTACGAAAGAAAAAAGTACTTGACTTAAAATAATTGCTGTCACTGTAACTTTAATCGTTGAAGTGGATATCCAAACCTAGGGTTGCCAGATTTTGTAAATGAAAAACCGGGACATTTCAGACATCATCCGTATATATAATGTAAAGTAACCAAATTAGATACACTTTTTTAAAATGCTTCTAAATGAGTGATCGAGAGCAATTTGTGCATACTTTCGCTGCCACTCTTTCATTTATTTATTTTATTTACAAAATGCATCAACGTAAGTTTATTTAAACATATTTGGGCTTTTTAATGTAAAAAAGAATTATGTTTACCAATGATATTTACTCTGCAATACTAATAGGGCAGAACTTGAAAAGAAAGTAGAGAGTTGGAGGAATTCTCTGGAAGATAGAGGCCTAAAGATTAGAAGAAGAAAAACTGAGTATCTTGAGTATAATGGAGAAGGAAATTGAGAAGTGATGTTGCATGAAGAATGATTGAATGAAGTGAAAAGTTTTAAATATTTAGACGCAACTGTTACTGGGAATTAAGATTTAGACTCAGAAACAACACAGAATGCAAGAGGGATGGCGAAATTGGAAGTAAGTGGCATTCTCTGCGACCGCAGAACAAAGTGAAGAATAAAGGATGATTTACAAAACAGTATTTAGACCAGCAATGGTGTACGGAGCAGAAACATGGCCAATAAAGAAAGCACAACAAAAGATATTAGATGTCACCGAAATGAGAATGCTACGCTGGATGTGTGGGATAACAAGAAGAAACAGAGTGATATATGTGAGAGTAAGAGGTACAACCAAAATTCTAGAGATATCTAAGAAGATACAAGAACGAAGATTGCAGTGGTATGGACATGTAATGACTATGTAGTTAGAAGGGTGATGGCAATGGAAGTGGAGGGCAAGAGAGGTAGAAGGAGGCCAAGGAGGAAATGGATGGATAGGGTTAAGAATGATCTCGGGGAGAAAGTTTTGTCAGGGGAAGAAGTTCAGGACAGGGTTTTGTGGAGAAGACTCATCAGAAACGTAGACTCCACGTAGGTCGGAAATTCAGAAATTTTCGAAAAGGTTCTAAATAAGAGATACTTGTACTTTCATCAAGTTACTTATGGAAAAATTAGATAAATGCCGAAGTTAATGTTATAGATCAACTGAAACATTGAATTAAAGCCATATGTAGCTTTGTCTTGGAATATAGATATTTCTCAAATTTATTGATTACTTATGCGTTAACATATTTTTAAAAACGATGTGCAATTGCACAAGCAGGACAAGTGAGTAAAACTTACAATCTAACACTTAGGGTTCTTCAGCTAATTAATACAATGAATTTCAAGTTTCGTTATTATATTTTGTTCACATAGTTATACACACATACGATCTCTTGTTTGAAAATCTTAGGTGTCTCTTATTAGGTCCAACATACTTTAGATTAATATGGTTATCTTAGCTGAAAGGTGAGTCATATTATATTCAAATTTGAGATTTAAATATTCTGTGTTATCATTTTTACCACACAGGAAACAATCTTTCTATTCAAACTTTAATTTCTAGTTTATTTCTCTTCTCTTTTAATTACAACCAATATAAAAACTGAAGGTGGCACAAAAAAACCCTCTCCGTAAGCTAATTAATTATACACTGGCTCGTTACAAACAACACAATATCACGTGACAAGATGCAGTTCTTATCGTCTCCGTTGCTAATGTCACGCAGTGTCCCACGACTATGTAAATAATAAGGTAAGTCCAATCAGGCTTCTACCTCTTATTTGGTGACTTTACCTCATATATACACACGGTGTCCAAAATCCCTTTCCCTGATTACAAATTTTATTTATATCCGCTATATGTAAGAGAGAGATGTGAAACTGGTGCCAGTTGCTTGAGTATCACTCAAAAGTTATTTTCAACAAGACGGTGCATCGCCTCATTGGGGTGTGGCGGTTTGTGCCTATCTTGATACGACCTTTCCTGGAGGATGGATCGGTCGTCATGGTCCGACAGCTTGGCCTCCACGCTCTCCTGACATAACCCCATTTATTCCATGAGGTTATATCAAGGAGAATGTCTACAGAACTCCTGCACAAGATCTTGCAACTCTGCAACAACGTATATCCGCAGTCACTGCATCGATCCCTTCTGCGATGTTGGCTAATATATGGACAGAAATTAAATATCCACTACGTGCTACAAAGTGTGCTCACGTACATACTTATTAATGTCATTTCCTGTTGCCCATTAAATTTAGTTAGTTTTTCAATATTTTGGCACTAGTTTCACTACTCTGTCACGTTTACCGTAAAAAGGAAATCCAGTTTGTAATCAGGGAAAGACTTTTCGGACACGACAAACTTTGGGAGGTGATTTCTCACATCAAAGTAAGACGAAAGTTCCTATGACAAATTTTCGAAATCTGGAATGTTTCAAAGATACAGCTTGCCGAAAGCGTGCAAAAATGATCTTTAGAACTTCATAATTCTAACACCACGAACAGTAGAGCTGATGCGGCGTGGTACTGTCAGAGACTTCAAACATGCTCTATTTAAAATGCATGTTCCAAAACTGTGTGATAGATGCGCAAGGGATTCCTCAAATGAAGTAGGTGATTCCTCGATTTTTTCTGAAGAAGAGGTAAGGCGAAATGAGCATGAATTAAACGATTTCCTGTATGAGTAAAGATGACATATGTCATCACTTGTATCCAAACGGACAATGCTATTCAATGCCTTTGATAACTAACTAATTCTATGGCTTATGGAACTCGCAAGTTTATCGCCACAGTAACAAACATTCGCCATTGGATTCTATCCTGGGCAACATCAAGCCAGTTTTCATCACGAACACCTACTTCTCGAAGATCTCTTCTAATATTGTCCTCCCACCGACGTCTCGGTCTTCCCAATGGTCTCCTTCAATCCGGTCTTCCAACCAGGATAGAATATAATCTTCGTTTTTCCCCCATTAGAGGTACATGGCCTCCCCACCTTGGTTGTCATGATTTCATTATTTTTACATCTGGTGAATCGTATACAGTCCGTGGAGTTCTTCATTCTGCAGTCTCCTCCATTCTCCAGTCTTCTCGTCCTATCTTTGATAACAAACAAAATATTTGATGAAAATACGAAATTCTTAGTCCTGATTGTTATGCAACGCTTATATTTGGAAAAAATCGTTCGGTATATGGAATCTGCTTGAAATATTGACTTGGCGCAAATGAATTATTGTTTCCTGGTGGAAAGCAGTTCTATACATGCTCATTTCGACCCACCTTTACTTCAGAGAACTTCTGGGAACCCCTACTTCGTTTGGGGAATTCCTGATGCGTCCTTTGCGAAATTTTGAAATATGTCTTTTTGGATAGTGCGGATACTGACTGTCTTTGACGGTATCATGCAACATCAGCTCTACTGTTCGTGGTATTAGAAATATGAAGATTTAAAGTTCATTTTCATAAGCTTTTGGCATGCTGTAGCTCCGAAACTATGCAGATTTCGAAAATTGGTCAGTCGATTTGTTTTGATGCGAGCAATCATCTCCCGAAGTTTGTCAGCGTAGCTCATAAACATGCTGTATATATTCAAAAAGCATATTGAAGGAAATAACGTTACACCATATATTACCTACAGATATAATTAAATCCATAACCTAAGCTATCCTATACTATCAACCATAACCTCTGATATTGTTGCTGCCCTACATAATCATAGAACTCTAAAGTAGGTCATTTGATATACATTTAATTACTGCTTCAATTGTTGACACGCACAGGTGATTTCGTTTCTCTGTCCATAGCAATGTTTTAAAAGCCAGGGATAAAATAAATCGACATTTTTTTTTGCTTTTTCATCACGAATTTACTAATTAGCAGACATTTTGTAGTTTTCACCAAGTTTTGTTAATAATTTAGCGAATGTAATTTACGTATTTCGAGGTTCTTGCAACTTTTTAACGATTCGTAAATTCTAAACAAAGATTTGAGGGACTCGGCCATGATGCTTTTGCCTTTGTCTTGGATTCTAACTACGTATGAGCAAGTGTAAATATAGGTGAGTATATAACAAAGATCCGGTTGGCATTTCATTACACAATACAAATAAAGTGATAGTTTTTTTTTTTGTTTACAATAGTAAAGAGATAGGGATTTCGGAGTACTGGGGCAATGAATAGAATGACTGAATACCGCTAATAAAATGTAGTTAGTTTCACACACAAAATATACTCCTTTATCATAATACTCTAAATTATTTTTTTCTAACCATTATCAATTATATAATTAGCAACAGAGCAATACGTCTTTGAACTTACTCATAGTAATTCTAATTTCTGAATAGCATGTATGATATTCACAGTACAAAACAGCTCCACAAGTATTCAGAAAGCATTGTAATTAAATATGAACATTATTTTCTCGGACTATAAAATAATAATTTACAAAATACGTTTTTATTAGCTTTCATATACTACCCCTACTTAGCCCTGAAACTGTTCAGCGTTTGAACGGGTTTATCATATTTGTAAGACAGTATTTAGTTTTATAAAACACGTCTATTCTTGGCTTTTCGTAAAATATATATTTGAAAAGTTTACGATCAGCGACGAAGTTATTAAGATGCAGCAAGAAATAATTTTTCCGCTGCATTAGATTGTCCCATCGTAATCGTAATATATGACATTGGTTGCAAGCTGAAATTGATTGAATACACATTCATGGAACAAAGTTTTGTTTTTGCGAGTCCCAATGCAGATATTATTATTCTAAAATGTATATTTGTACACCAAACCTAACATTTTAACTATTTATTAATGTTCAAATAATGTTAGCTGCCTCGAAATGGCGAAAGAGCAGTTTTTCCAAAGTAGAACGAAAAAAAAAAAAAGAGAAATGTTTCCTGTATTATTTTTTTCGGGGTTCAGTTTTTCATTTAAAAAAAAAAAAAACAAATCCATAGCACGTTCATAATGGAATATACACTTTCTATGTAGTATTACGTCCAGGAACACTATATAGATGAATTCAGTCAGAAAAAACAAAAAACGGGACAAACGTGAAAAACAGGATGTCTGGCAACCCTATCCTAACCTATAACAATGAAACTCTTTCAACAATGAAGAAAACAGCAAATAAAAGAATCGCTACGGATAGAATTCTTGAATTGGTTATGAACTTTCTTTTCAGAATTTTTCAACTCTCCAGCCTTGAATTTGTAGAAGTCTTGCAATTTTGCGCAATGAAAAAATACATTAGAAACAGAGAGGTAGTGCTGCCATCTATCTATAGAAATCATTGCTTTACACCTGAAGCGATTTTCCTTTCTTACTGACATGTAATTGGAATAACAAGCAACACATTTTCCTTCTGCTGTTTAAGATACATCTGCGAGAAAAACAAACTGAGCAAGAGAAAGAGAGAGAGAGAGAGGAGGGTAGGGGGAAGGAAGGAAATAAACAAAGAACGGAAGAGAATGCAAGTTCAGAAATGAGCCCATTTTCTCGCTACGCTCCTGTCATTATTACTCTATGACTATTATATATATCATCTTCTGTCTAACGATAATACAAGTATTATTTTAAAGTACCGTATACGAAGAAACTCATTACAAATATCCATTCTTTAAGTCGTTTATATAAGACTGAGGATATGTTCTAACATTTGGCAGATGTAAACATGTTAAGAAAAGAACATTAGACTGGGTGTATTTATATATATACACGCTTTAAATGTAAAACTCACCGTTCACGAGGTAATAAAATTGACCGAAAGATTTAAGAAATATACAACGCAATAAAATAAAATTACATTTCTATTTGAGAAGAAGGAAGGATCTAAAACATATCGTTCATAAAACAGTTTTACGAAAGAAAAGCAAAACTCCAAAAAGCAGGGTGGTATTAACAAAATTTGTTATAGGAACAGGAAATGTAATATATATGTATATATATATATATATATATATATATATATATATATATATATATATATTAGGAGCAGATATTTTTTATGATTAAGGGTTGCATGTAAAAAATATACTTATTTAACCATGTAAAGTGAATGTATCTCCTGTGAGATACGCATCAGTGTGAACGGCACATAGGGGATGTGGAAGTAGCCGTCCACATAATCTAGCTTTACGGCACGAAGTAACCCGCAGTTCCATGCTCGACCACCTTTACTTCTCAAGATGTCCAGGAAACCAAGGACGCTCTAGTACTCAATATGATAGGAGGCTGAATGCGCATCAGAGCGCCAGGCACGGGACTTGAAACCGGGTGGCCTGATTCGTAATGATACGCGCTACCACCAGATGCGTTTAATCAGTTAATTTAACTTTTATTTTATGTCCCAGGCCAGGATAGGGGATGGGAAATGATGCGGGAAAGTGTTAGCCAACGTCTAAGTTGAAGTTATACTGTACAATCCCGACATTTGCCTGGTGCGGCTGAGGGAAACCCCTGGAAAACCCTCAGACAGGATGGTCGGACGCTGGGAAAGCGTTTATCATGTAGCAGCTAATATATTGTAAAATATAACGAATATAAGCTTAGAATACTATTTCGGTTAGTCTACACTTGCAAAGGTCTTATACCAGTTTTATCAACATATAACAAATGCAATTGCAAATCACCCAAGCAGATTTACCTGATGGCCTAAATAGGCGCCAGAATGTACCGCACGTAGTGTTGCCACGACACGAGACGAGACAGAGAAATGGTTATAGAAAGTGAGACGAGACGAGGCTCTCATAATATAAAATACTTAACTTCTCGAGACGATACACTCTATGGACCAGACATTTTCGAGGCGAGACAGTCTAAATCTCGTCTCGTCGGCATCACTGTCCGCGCGCGTGGTAGCCAGTGTTTTAAAGGCTCTGTTTATTTGGCACATAATAAATAAATACAGTATAACTTAAAATAAACAGAAAATACCCTCAAACATAATTCTTCCCGGGGATAATATTCCTCAATTAGTTGGAAATACAATGATGTAGAATAGGGAGGGAACTTCTTTTCATCCCCTCCCCGGCAAATACCATCATGTAAATACGCTTATAGCAAAAAGTTACTACTAGGGTGTTACCCATCACCATCGTGGTCCATCCTAAAGGTTTTAAGGCAGCTAAATTGTTTCAGAACAGATTTTAATTCTTAAAAGTATTGAAGAATATAGCCTAAGTATTGGTTTAATTGTTGCGAAACAGTAAGGAATCAATATATTTTTTTCTATGAACCTGAAAAAAAAAAGTCGATTTCTCACTTGCCATTGCATTAACACCAATTTATTTATTTGTAGGAATGATAAAGATTGAAATTAGCTCAAAAGAGCTTTGGGTCTAATTAAATGTCATTTTTATAGGGGTAGGAATAGGGGACCAAAATTCATTGCTTGAATTTCCGAGACAATTCTCGCGCGAGAGAAGATTTAAGATTTGCGAGACGAGAACTGAAGTCGACGAGACAAGACTTTCTTCACTTCTCGTGTCGTCTAGTCTCGCGCTCATCCCATAGTTACCTGCTCGAAAATGGTTTAATTTATGTTCTCATTTCGACTCACGTTTACTTGAGATCTCCTACTTCCTTTGAGGAATCCCTTGCGCAACCCATTACTAAATTTTGGCATGTACATTTTAAGATAGTGGAAATTTGAACTTTTTAACAATACCATTGCTTTTAAACCCTATTATTAATGGTATTGAAAATATGAACTTCTAAAGCTCATTTTCCAGGTTTTCGACAACATATAGTAGGTCCCAGACGTAACGGAATTTGCATCCCGCTGACAGTCTTTTTTCTTTTTTTTTAGTTTTCTTTAATGTAGCTATCGAAATTTGAAGATACATTTACGTTACCAGACTCTATGTTTAATATGCACAAATTCTTCCATAGTTTTCAAAGAAAGAAAACAATATACATTTTTCTTATAGTATATGATTTTTTGTAAGAGAGTTTATCGTGCTCGGCGGGGAAATAATTCTCCAGTCAATCTTTTGAAACAAACAGTGGGCTGACGTTTCAGCAAACTTAACTCTCTGTTCCCTAAGAGTTAACACAAAATACCTTGGAAATTCCTCACAAGAATATTCATCTACGTCAAGTTTAGAGAAATTTCCAACTGTCTGTTTTCACGAACCCACAAGAGAAATTGATTATAAGAAAATATGCAGTAATCGCAAATCTTGTTGCAAACTTTCTGAAAGTACAAATATTGCATGATTAATTACAATTGAAACTGGAGGAAAGTAAACATCATTCATTATTCCACTTTGGTCAAACAAATCGATTAACGACAAAATCAAATGTTGAACGGTTAGACAAAACACAAGTAAGTATGCAAGCTTAGTTCTGAAAAAGGAGATATGATAAACATTTTCTGTCTCATGGATTTCTTAGTGTAATTAGTTAAAAAAAAAAAAAAGAAAAGAAAAGAACTAATGATCGGTTCACAGGAAAATGTTGAATCGGGTTTTCCATTAATTTCATTTCATTAGAATAATATATCTTGATATATTTTAACCACTAAAATGAACACAGATATTGCACATAAAAACAGAAATGTTAAATATTTGTTAGCCAATATAATTATTTTGCAAAATGGCATTAAAGTTTTAGAATTAGTACTAAATGTTTATTGAGTTTAATCATACCTGAACATTGTCTCGATTTTCTATTACTTTCTTTTAGGACTGGCTCCAGGGACTCAGTCTGACTCCATAATGAGAGTCAAGTCACACCCCTACATCGTTGAGCACACATCCCTAACTTAAATTTTTCTACTATTAATAATCGATAGAAGCCCTGTAAAATTCTACTTACACTCCCCCCTCAAGCTAAAAATCTTGGAAAAATCTCTGGACTGGCGTTGAAAAAGCATAGCAGGTCAAACACTTACCACATCAGTTATTTTCATGAAAGTTTCTCGAAATTTTTCCCCAGTTCCACTAGCCGAATGCCGTGGAACTTTTAAGATAAAGACTCTAGCGCTATTTAACCCATTCGTTTCTCAGCAAGTTTTGCTCACCTTGGGATGTCATCCTTCAAATGTACGAAAAAGCTTGGGTCGTTCATACAACAGTCTCTCAAATAAATGACTCAGCCCCCGTGATATAATGGTTCCGGTCACGGACAATGACTAGATACTTAAGCTAAAATCCTACTGCCAGCAATCCTGGCAGTTTTCATGGATTTTCATGTTTGTCGGGATCGAATATACCTAAGACTCTACCTTCCTTACCACATTTATCTTAAGAGTGCTTTCCGCAGGACTTGCTGGTCGTAAACTACTATTTTTATTTAAAAAAAAACAACAATGATATTGCGGAGATCAATTAGCTAGTATTTACTAAGGGAGGCAGTTCTTGGTTATTATTTTAATGGTTGGAATTGACAATTTCTGAAAGCCCATCACATCTGAGCAACACCGTCCCTTGGCAATCACTATTCTGAGGACAGAGAAAGGTAGAGTAGAGGTCAAAGCTAAGTTGAGGTACCAACCTGCCAATTGCCTCGTGAGATAGGATAATCCTGGAAATCTCATCCAGTGTGACCGACAGCGGAACTCGAGCCCACATGCTTGCCATTGCTGATCCAATATCGACGATGTTACTAGATCATAGGGGCTTGGTACTGGTACTGTACCATCCATATATCTGTATCTTCTTGCTTCCAATTTCATCGTGTTTTCTTTGGCGTCTATAATCGTTTGCGAACCGCCCAGGAGAATGACTTTTGTTTCCTCCTTCCCTCTCTAACTTGTCATTTACGACAGTTCAATGACTTGCAGTCATTTACACGAAATTTTGGAATATCACTCTTTTTATTTCTCGACATGTCTAAAAGATGGCAGCGTGAAATGTTATAAACCAAATGTAAAAATTCAATCTTCTTCCAATAGAGATAGGTAAGAACCAGAAGAATTCTACTTATGCTGTATTGCCTAACGTAACTTCTTCTAATAATACGTATAATAAGTCAACTTTTGTATTCTTTATAACCAGCAGTACCAAAAGCTGCTGAAAGTGTATAACTATGTGATACTAAATGCATCACAAAAGGAATGTTGTTCAAAATGTTGTTTCAGAATCCTATAAATTTTAAAGATTCTACTACTGAGCACGTATTCACAGACTATGGTAGAACGATTCTACCAATCACAATGAAACTAGACATGATGGTAGAGAGTATTAATCTCAAGTTTCTAAATTAAATTACATTTCCAAACTACTTACCGTTTCTTTGGGAACCAGTGTTTAAAAAGTATGCAAAATTGGCGCGCCAGAGCCACCAATCATTCGATTTGGCCACCTGGAATCACACCTAGTGGCCAAATTTGGCTCCCAGGTTTTGCTCTAACTTCCCCACTAGCATAGCACACAAACGTTGAAAATACGTGGATTAAATGTTAGTACTGAAACGTTATTTTAACGTTGTAAATGTATCGAAATGTTAGCCTGTTTAACGATTAATTCGACGTTGAATAATGGTTGAGAAGAAACGATGAAGAAACGCGTTCAGCTGGCCAAAACAGAGCACGAATGTTGTCTACTGGTATACACACATTCAGTGTCATTTTTATCTGTTGTTTTCATTATGATATAGGCCTACGGTGTTAATTTTCCAACAGTAAATTATCCAACCGCTGCTGTGGGATTTGAAGCCGGTCCGTTCTGCACTCGTCTTTGGAAGCTCGACACGTTGACCACTCATCCATGGATCCACCTTCAGAATCCACTACTTTTTACTGTATCTATTAATAGGCAGTCTAAAATGCAGCTGCTACGCGTCGTTTCACCATCATGTAAGAATAAGAATAAAGAATACTTTGTTTCTTTGTTATGCGCACTTTTCCTCTAACACTTTGACAATCGCTGCACTATTAAAGTTGTATTTCTTAATAAGTGTAATATGTCACCTTAGAAAAACGCATATAAAGAGAAATTTATGTCATAGTTGAAAATACTTCACCTTAACACTCTATTGACGAAATTAAATGTTGGTTGAAATATAGTTTAAAATTCAATCTGTTTTCAACGTGCAAATGAGAACATAATAATGTAGTTAATTTCATTGTATTTGCTTTTAATTATAATGCTTAAGCAATTAAATTAGAAATATACATGTGAAATCAAATGTATAACATAGTTTAAAAGAATGTTGAAAACACATCACATTAACTCTCTAGCAAGAAAACACGTCACATTAACGACCTATCAAGGAAATTCTATCTTCGTTGAAATATAGTTTATAATGCAATGTGTTTTTAATGTGCACTTGAGAACATAAAAATTAGTTTGAGTCATTCAATTAGTTTTAATTATATATTTTGACACAACATTAGTAAGTTCAAAATAACATTGAATACACGTTGTACTAACGTCTTATCAACGCAATGACGTATTTGTTGAAATAGGTTTTAAAAATAAACGTATTTTTTTAACCGACAACGGTTAATCAACGAAATAAACCTAAAATCAACGTTAAAAACACGTATGTGTGCTACTGGGGCTATTTTAATTACGACGTTCAGGTTTGAAAACCATACTTGGAAGATGGGAAACTTATAGAAGGGATGACTGGTTCACTTGTTTTATTTGCATGGTAATTCATCCTAGTTCTTGTCTAATTTCACTATGATGGCGCATTATTATGTAACATGTATGTAATTTATGTTTAACGTAAATAAAGTTAATATATTATGAGGCCACCAGTGATTACAATTGGCCACCGTAAAATTCTTCCGGTAGCCTCATTGGCCACGGAAGTTTAGAGAACTTTTTAAACACTGATGGGAACGAGGTAAAATATCAGTTTTGTTTGTTCATTATAACTCTGAAAAGGTTGCACCAATTTTCGTGAGACTTCTTGTCTTTTGCAGAAGACTGTTCAACGGCGCTTGTCCCAATGTAATATGCTTAAGACACAGGATCCCGTTTCCAAGTCAACGAGTCTGAAATAAATTCAAATCTTCCCGATTGCTACCAAGCTTGACAAATCATACAAGGGACGAATCTGGAACTTTTAGTTACATAAGATACCTTATAATAATAATCGTTTCCATAGTAACGAGGCTCAATTCCCAGATTATATCAGAATGATTGAATCATTTCAAATACTTTATTCCCTAATTATAGAGGCCATTATGACTTATGCTTTTATGAATATTATATTTCCATGTCAATTATAATCTCCATGGTGATGAGATTTATTTATTTAATTTTGCTTTGGCATATATTTTTAGAAGAATATTCAAACTTTGATAAATCTTTTCGTGCTTAATTTTAGAATTTTTCGATGGTGGTCCAGTTGTAATACCTATAAGATACGCAGTTATGTTACCATGAAAATGAGATTCAAAGAATCTTAATTCGTACAAATTCCAATCAAACTTGCCTGTATGATAACTTTGTTATCATCCTTAAATTTACTGCCTCTGCATGGTAAAAAAAACAAGAACCCTAAAATTTATGCATAACGTGAAAATATTGGCTATGTGCAAAAGTTCTGTCCGTTTTTGGTGTTCATATAAAAGTGCGAACAGCACAAAATTGAACTCACGTAAGACTGTCTATAATCGCCAATTCAATCAATAAACTCTTGTCATTTTCCGGTAGGCGAAAAGTCCCATGTCGATAAAAGTCCTCAGGTCTAAAGCCGAAAAACTGTTGTACAACAGTTTTCACAGTCATCACATCATCAAAGATTTTCCGAGGGAAGAAATTCTGTAAAGTGCAAAAAGGGCAGTAGTATGTTGGGACCAAGTCAGAAGAATAGAGCAGGTGGGCTAAAACCTCCCAACGAAAGTCCATCAATTTTTGACAGGTGATGACAGCAGCAGATGGTCTGGGATTATCATTGTGGATTACGACTATTTGGAGATTGACGAGGCCTGTCCGCTTCAGTTAGAATGCTGCTCGTATTTTGCCCAATTGTTGATAGTAGAAAGTCTCATTAATTGTTTGGTACATATCAAAACCTTTCAGTGAATTGTATCTTTGACATTCCACCACACACTTAATCTTATAGTATGAAGTTCTACTTTAGACGTCGATGGAGACAGTACAGAAAAGCGGTATGTTCCGGTGCGGAACACCGTGGCAATGCGTTTCAAGAATCGGTCATTTTTGTACCGCCAAAGCAAGGAATCATAGGTTGCACTCAGCTGATGGGGAATCCAACGATGACACTTTGTGGTGCAACCAAGAGATTCGAACCGTCTTTCAACTATTGTCCTGTGTACCTGGAAGGTTTCCGCGAATTCTTCCAAGGTTGGATCGGGCTATTTCGTAGTTTGGTCGAGATCCTATCCGAGAAACATTTATGGATATTCAGACCTTGCTTCACCTTGACATATTCTGTCTCCGTCACTGAATTTTCGAAACCGCTAACGACATGTGCTATCGCATCTTCACCATACACTTGCTGAATGTTGCAGCAGGCTGGGGCTTGCATTACTAATTTTATTGAAATCAGAAAGTAAACAATGTTTGATGTGCTTCTCATCGATTTCCATTTCAGCGACACGACACGCTGTCCATGTCTGTTCGTCTATATTCACTGTCTGGGGCTGTGGTTGCTCTATATTGTTCCCCTGTTTACGTGGCTACCGATTCACGCACTGGTAGAGCCATCTATGAGGTCATACTCTCCTAACCTGTGGCAAGTTAAAACAGGTAGAAGTTTTGCACTTACCCAATATATCTTAATTATAATTACCGTAGTTCTGAGAAAGATGGGGGAGGGGATAACACATGTAAAAAAAATATAAATAGGGAAATACATTAATGTATTCCTAAATTTCTTGTCCAGATAATAGTACATTCTTTCAAGTATACGGAAGCGGAAGTTAGAAGGTTTGGGAGAAGAATGATTTGGCGTCAACAACTTTTGAATTTAACTTACTCCCTATAAAAGTAGTACGTCTCTGACTTTACTGATTGGATTGTAGTGTATATGGACACGAAATAGAAAGTTAATGCCTATTACGTCATTGCTTATTGTCTGTTTTTGTGTTATCAGTTAAACGCTAGGGGAAATTTTCAGGTATGAATATCTTAAAAATGGTTGGAGAAGGTAATAGTGTACCAATATCTTACTTTTGCAAAATAATATTGGAAGAAATAAAATTATATTCACCTTTTACTGTTAATTGTGTTTCTGTCCTTTACTTTCTTACGAAATTCCAATGAATTTGAAGACATTTGGAATCGAAAAATCTTACTAATGTGTTCGAAAGTGATAAAACAATATCAACAATGCCAATATTTCAATTTCAAAATTTTTGCAGACTGACAGAATATGGCCACCTGACTTGTACCTTCTGTAGCAATATTTCAGGTACGCTGTGCGCGTACGATTTTGTACTTTTTATGATAAAATGTCAGACACATTGCACATTAGTAAATCGTAGAAAATTTTTGAATTTGTTCAGAAGAGTTCAGGGCTAATCCCTTCTGAAAGATTCATATCCCTTTTTGAAGATAAGAACTCATGGATGAAATGGATTATCTTTTGCACCTTAAAAGTTATAGCGTTGGTCTCATTCCCACCCCATGCCTCTAATGGATCTTGGATTCAAAATGGTCGCCAAAAACATTTTCATCCCCGTTTGAGCTAGAGAGATACGAAATTTGGCATAAAGGTGTATTATCAAGAGTAGTTTAGGAAAATATTGCAACATTTTGAATGAGTCGCCATCTTGGATTCAAAGTGGTCACCCAAAATATTTTAAACACCTTTCTAGCTATGGCACTAATTGCTACTATTCACTTTGAATCGAAAAGAATATATTTTTTTCCGGTGACGGGCTAATCCATTTATTTTTATGTGTGATCTGACTAGACCAATCTTTCTGTCGCACTGTGAAAATGATTGGCCTCTGACAGAAAGCATGTGAATGAGCTCTACATAAAACACATTGCTGAACTATAAACAAAACGATCATTGTCGAGTTGGGGTTTTGTTCACCAGCAGGGTCCGAAAGCAAGACGACAGTTTTCACTAGCGGAAACTTTTCTACATATTTCTTTCTAGTAAGCTAACAAATAAAGATATTGACTTGAAATTTGCAGGACACGTATAAAAGAACATGGCGGATCGTTTAAAATGATTGCCAGGAAAAGGGCACTTCCGGCAATGTCCTCAATTACATTACAGTTATGATTGCACTGTACGTGAACTAGAAAACCTACAATATTTTCCATAACAAATTATTTGCCTAAATGATAGCAGTAGACAGAAAATGTTGAAAAAAAAATGGCAACTTTGAGCGCACATGCACTAAGGATTAAGCGTTTCAGGTTTACAAATGAAGTAGTTTAGTGTCTATTGGACATTTAACTACAAGAAAGGATGATTTCGAGTTTATTTTTTTAAATTTAAATTATGGCATTTTGTCCCAGTTCTTTTCGATTTCCTCCCACTTACGGCAAGGCGGCCCCCTCGACACTTGGGGCCCGGGACGGTGGCACCGCTAGCTCCGCCCTTGCGCCGCTACGGATGTAGATCATACTTGTGCTTTGAACTGACGAAGTGCCAGTTTAACACAGCTCAACTTAGTATTTGATTTGTAACACAGCTCATTCACTGTTGTTGCAGTATATCTTACATATTTTCCTCCCTTCCGTACCCTACCTTATTTTTGTGCCAACTTTGACTCCTTTTTCTCTATTGGTTCTCCAGTTTTTAAAGGTGGACAAGATAAGTGGGACATCATGTATATATATATGAAAAAAGAGAAAATAGCATTTGTAGGGGACTTTTACATTATTTTCATCACAATAGACGTTAAAAAGTAAAGTTCTGCCACTAAAACTAAAAGTGATAAATACTCACAACTGCCAATTATTCTACAACAGCTTCTGTTTCACAACAAAGAAAGTGTTTAGGCAGCGTTCAAGTCACGAATTTTGAAGTTATTTATCACAGTGTTATTCACTCTTAGGTTGAAGAAAACTCAAGCATTATTAATCATATATTTGACTACAAATAACTGAAAAGACATTTCTTTGATTGATGACTCTCTCTCTCTTTCTCTTTTTCTTTCTCTCTCTCTCTCTCTGTGTGTGTGTATGAAAGAGAGATAGAGTTATGTAGTATTATGAGAACGGCTTCAAAAGTAACACTGCAGAGCGACAATATATAATGCAAGGAAAATGGGAACAATTGTAGTTGCTTCATGTCACTATTTATAATTATTATTATCGAGTCGCCGTAGCTCGATAGGTCGAGAGTTGGCGTAGCACTCGGGAGGCCGTGGGTTTGATCCCAGCGGCCGACCATTCTGATAGGATCTTCCTCCTTAATCGCATGCCGGGATAGCACCTTCAACATAGGCCTTGGTCGACACCTTCCCGAATTCTTTCCCCTCCCCGTATCTCTGCCTGAGCCTTAGATGCCTCAAGGCCATAAATTTAAATTCAATTCATCTGCTTTAATACTCTCCAGGATTTGGATTCATCTTCTTCTCCTTCCTCTTTTCTCTTCAATTGCATCCATTATTATACATTATCTGTCTAACCAGTTTGTCTTTCTCTTCTTTATTATCTGTCTTATTCTCTTCCGAACTCACTTGAGCCCTTGCTCATTACGCATGCGTCCAGCTGACTTTTTCCATTCTTCTGCATGTCCTCATTTCAAAAGCTTCCAATTTATTTTATTCACTCTTTTGTATAGAGTCCACGTTTCGGCTTAACCCTTTGTTCATCGGTCCACAGAAGTGATTTTTCTTTCAATTTGTTTTAGCTTATGGCCTGTAGGTATCTAAAGTTCAGACCGGGATAGTGTACGGGAAAGATTGAGCGAAAGAGTCGGCCATGGGCTAATTTGGAGGTACTCGGCATTTGCTTAATGTGACTAAAAAACATCACAAGTACAGATCACAATTAATGAATCGGGGATCCGAACGGAACATATGGCAATCGATGGAACATAGTAAACTCAATACTACAAGAACATCTTCGCGGAAGAGGGCGTCCGTGTCAACAAATCAAAGTTAACATGGAGGTCTAGACGTGAACTAGTTCTCGACATAATTCTTGGTAAGCAAGTCCTGATCACCAGGAAGGATGGGTATGTTGTAAGCGTAAAATATTTCTACATGTTGCAGAACTTTGTCCGTTTCATGCTGTCAGAACGTCTGTCTATTTCATCCATAATTGAACCTAGCAATACACGGTAATCTTCCTCAAAACGCCCTTTTTCCTCACTTAAACTTGGAACAACTTTCTACTTTGAAAACGTTGACGGGTTGAATAAATATATTTGGTCACAAAAAATAAATTTGCAAGTTGCGACCGGTATATTTCGAACACTCTTTCTATGCTAAACCTATTAAACCATTTCTTTCCTTGACAATAAAATTCTTATATTACTAAACCTGTTTATGTGGCACTATCTTAATCATAAACATTGCCTAAATAGATGTATCGGGTACTACTTCAATTATGATTGACTAAGCCGACACCGCTTACGTCATTATGCGTCTAGATATGACGTTATTTGTGACAATGCCGCCATAACTTTGAGCGCTTGTTCCTCCGAAACTACGATTGTTTCCAAATTTCTTCAAAGGAACTATTTTCTTTATTTTGACGTAAATAATCACTTCCATAACTTTGCACCTTTATTTCATGAACATACTGTATATTACAATTCTTTCTCCTTTTTCTTTTCTCGGCGCCGTGCCGCGTGGAAAGAAAAAGGAGAAAGAATTGTAATATACAGTAT
>JAGDQP010002300.1:51081-106712 GCA_022664845.1 Lepisma saccharinum | reverse complement strand
CACAGAAAATTAGACACATTTTAGCCGACCAAACGAGGACTACAAGAGTACAGACAGCCCAAGGTAACATGGTACATAAGAAAATGCAAACTTTGAAGACTCAACGTAAACATATCAGCATTCAAGTGTCAATGTTCTAGGGTAAACAAGACAAGGCTGTTGACACGGGGTTAAGCAAAGGAGGAGTTATCACTCATTTATTTCATGATTGAGAATCATTATAGCTTGCTGTTACAGTATCCTGAGTTCAACGTTACGAGGAGATACTTGGATTTGTTAAGGGAATGTAACGATATTCTACTGTGTCAGGTGTTTTGTGTACGTGAACGAACAGAACCAAATCGGTTCATTACGTGAACGAACAGAACCAAACCGGTTCATTACGGAACTGAACAGAATCAAACCGGTTCATTATGAAAACAAACAGATTCAAATCGATTCATTACAGGAACGAACAGAACTATACCAGTTCATTACGTTACTGAACAAAAACAAATCTGTTCATTATCAAAGGTAAACATTGCCTGGTTTTAGTGAGATGAAGTAGTGCAATCTTTGTTACGAGCGAACATGGGGTTTCAAACAGAACCAAATCGGTTCAATTTTTCAAATTTACAGATGTTTAAGCATCCTTGCAATTTTATCTTATCTAACATCATCCAATTAAATTTACAGTGTAAACATTTTAAAACAATTTTATGACGTGACAACATTAACAAATGTTGTTCCTTGCTTATCAAAGTAGATTTTACATATTGTAAACAATCTTTTATATAAACAATGATATGCTAACTAAAACAATTCGTTAACAAATTTGATAATATGTTATTCCAAGGCGCATTTGTCTTAAAGGTCATGATAGTTTGTTTGACTGATCGAAATTTTGTATACAACATATTTATTATTGATACTAATGAATGTCTATGCATGTTTTAGTTGTGACTAAGTAAACATTTCATATATATTGTTTGATCATGTTACATTAAGTTGTAGTGTGTATGTATTATTAGGTTAGGTAATCTTGCTGAACATAGTGAGTATCGGATTTACTTAAAGTTTTTAAGCATTCGTTTTGGCAGCCTTGTTTAGTTAGGTTAAAAGATATTATATTGTTTTATCGGAGGTTGCTTTAAAAAACTTGAGTTTGTCACGTGATTCTGGTTATTTGATTTCAATAGATTTCACGTATTGTCGTACATTGAATCGTGGTAGGTGAGCGTACTGTACATACCGTGTGTTCTTGCGCAGCTGACCTTAAAGGATTATACAGTTAACAATTATTAAATGTATTATTCTAGAATGAAGATAGTCGAAACTATAATAAAGAAGTTAGTAGTAAACTACATCAGTTTACATTTTAGATCAAGCAACTATCCATCTTTAGTACTCTCCTTCACTCACATACAATTATAACACTTCGTGATTTACAAAATATTTTGGGAAAACCTTTTGAAAATGTATTCTTAATGATTATAGGAATTATTTAGCCTATCTTCCTGTTTCAGCGTACGATAGCCACTTAGAATAAGACTTACAGCTATCCTTCCGATCTCTTATTTCCGGTTATGTGTTCGCTGAGGGAAGTCATTCCTCGAATAAATGATGTGCTTAGTACAAAGTTATCAATTCAGAGATATCTAATAATATTACAAGTTTCTTTTGAGGTTTAGTAAAAATATAGAATGTCTAGAAATTGTAGTTTTTATTTGACATGCTCCACCATTGTTCTACCTTGTTCTAACTTTTAGCATTGGCTTGGTGCAATATCAAAGAATGTCCACGGGTTAGAGTGTTTTGATTCTGTTTTATTTTCCCAAACGTATGAAGGAAACAGCAATTGTTTTCAGGAATATTGTTGTCATACTTGGCATGAAAACAATCCAACAGCGTGGTTTCTTGTAATCCTGTAAGTATAAAATACAGTTCACAGTATTTGAATAGAGAAATTATTTTACTTAAATACATTTCAGTGTTGCCTATTATATAAATTTTGGACAAAAAAATCTCATCGACCATTTTTTTCAATCTGAGTGCGTATATTTAGCCATCAGAAACACAATAACAAACTTAATATAACGTTTACAAACGTGTAGTGTTGCAAACTTGTTATAACGTTTATTATTTTTCATATAACACTACGTCGGTTTCTTGGATATTTGGTGATGAAATAGTGATGATAAACAACTTTTGTGAAGCGCTGAAAGCAGTGTTGTAAGTCTTTGCATATTATACCATGTTAAAAGTTGAAATGTTGCTTCTCTATGTTTAAAATGGTACAGTATGCAACACTGCTTTCTGTACTTAACAAATATTCTTCTCTAGTCCACCGCAAAATATAAAATAAACCTACGTAGTGCCATTGAGAAATAATAAATGTTTGCAACACTGACGAAAATATGGCATAACGTTTCAACTCCTAATATCCAATATATGAATACAAATCAACTTCCAAACACTACATTTAGCTTTTTCTTGTAGATGATCAAGGTGTTCCAAGTTTTATAACTCGCGGGAACACAAATGGATCGATGCACGTCCTTAGATCTTTATCTTTATCTCTTCAAAGGCAATGGCAAACCGCATTTTCACCTGCCTTCGGACACCATATTGGTGTTTGAGTACCAACTCACTTATTAATTCCCTGTGTTTACAATCGCTGACTTCGAAAAAAACACTGGCGCGTTTTCGAGTGTTACCAGACAATAGCCGAGATGGCTTCTGGAAGTGTACTGGGCGAGGGAGTCATCCCTGCTACAAGTAACGGCCCTAAACCAGCTGCAAGCTTAGCCTGTGGTAATTAAACAAATGAAATTGAATCAACTGCATTTCACGTTCTGTAATCAATGAAAACCATAATATCTTACATTTATTTCAATCTTGATAACAATGATGTTGGGTGATCTGCCCCGAGGCACATTTCTGTCTCTCGACAAAGTGAATATGTATAAAGAAGCATGAAAGTTTTACAGAATATTGATTTAATGCGTTGTAGGTAAACAAATACGAAACATTCTCTGAACGAATATCAAGTTGTTTAATTCAAATTTTTCACCACAGGTGACATCACACTTCGTTTGATTTCACTTTCCTTCCACAGAATAAAAACTGGCACAAAATTCTTGAAGAAATCTCTGGATCATAGTACTAATATATTTGGTGAATAACGTATTCTGGAAATGTACATAGAAGAACAGGATGGCGCACAGTAGTATAATGGGGGATATCGCCCGAGAAAAATACAGTGAAACCCCGAAATACGAACGATTTTTGTTCCCGTTCTAGCTTACAGTAACTACATCCCTGAATACCATAATCTGACCATTTCAACTCATTTTATAAATTACCCTCGTTAAAAGCGAACCAATTTTACAATTGTACAGCGATATCGCCCGAAAAGTAGGTGGGTCCTGAACTGTATTCAGACATGTAGTTATTGTAATCTAGGACAGAAATGGAGGAAGCTAAGCAGGTGGTTCAGGACCCACCTACTTTTCGGGCGATATCCCTGTACAATTGTAAAATCGGTTCGCTTTTAACAAGGGTAATTTATAAAATGAGTTGAAATGGTCAGATTATGGTATTCGGGGATGTAGTTACTGTAAGCTAGAAGGGGAACAAAAATCATTCGTATTTCGGGGTTTTACTGTATTTTTTTCGGGCTATATCCCCCATTATACTACTGCGCACAATCTACTGCTCCAACGCAAAACTTCCTTGAGAGTTTTTAACAATAAAAAGGAAGTTAGTATCATATGTAAATTATAACGAGAGCAAATACTAGTAATCTTGCCGTGCTGTATATGGATAGTTTATGTCCACGCTTCATAATGTACACTTGTCTTAAAAAAGGAGAGAAACACGCCCACAAGAAAGTCGAAAAACGTGTGAATTCTCTCTTCGCTAATCAAACTGGAAATAGTACAAATAGTGTGTGAAATTTGAAGCGACATGAGAAAGCAATTAGGGAAGCAATAATATTGCACGAGAAGAGCCATGTTGGTAGCGATATGATGTTTGGTGATTAATTGTTGAGTTAGTATTGTGGCTAAAAACTACCACGTAGAATGGGAAATACTAAGCCAATGGCAGTAGATTAAACGTTAACCCTTGTACTACCATGGGGTCAACAGTGACCTCATTGGTTATTTGTTTTCTCTCATAGGAAGTAGAGCTGATAACTACATTGTAGCTGGAAAAATATATTTGGAAACGACTGTGATTTTTTTTTCTAAACTTACTCGCAAGAGTGTGGTGACATATGTTGAAAGGAAGGTTTCTTGTTATATCTGTCATATGGCACCAACATGGAGAGCTATGAATTACTGAAAAATTCAATCAATTGAAATTAGCATCAGTGCTGAATCAGTGAGTCATTATTTTTCTCATAGAACTTAGAGTCGGTTATTACGTTCTACACGGCAACATATATTTGAAAACAACACTGAATGTTGTTACTAAATATATCCTGGAAGAAGTGTCTTTGTCGGAATCATTCAGCCGTACGGGACAAAGATGGGTAACTGTCAGGTAACGGATAATCCAATTCTCAATGCACAATGTTCATCTGGTCCGAGACATGCTCGAAAGTGGGGAGGTGGTAGGAAACCAGACACTTGGATATCGCTGTAAATATGGTAAATCCGATGTAAATATGGTTAATCACTTTATTTCGGGATCAAAGTATTTCAGAAAACGATGACGCGGAATCAAATTGACCGGGAAATAGTAATAATCATCAAACAATTGTTATGCTCCGTCCCCACCACGTAAACTACAAATACATAATGGTGGCTACTTTTACATAAGATACCTCTTGGTCTTATGATAGTCTAGTAGCTTGTCTTGGAAAGAAATCATTCCAAAGAGTGGAGCGCAAGAGCGATGCTCAAAGATTACACATCTGAAAATGTTGCAACGGTATGAAGAAAACTGTGATTGGTAAGAGGGAAATAAAGAGCGTGCTTGAATGGATCAATTCAGCTATGAAAGCGACAAAACAGCAATGCATGAGAAGAACGCATGTAATTGCATAAGCACAGGAATAAGAAATGGGTAGTTCAACGGAGCTATGTTGTGAGTTAGTACCTTTAAAAGAAAATCCATTATTGCCAGTGGAAGAAAATGACACACGATGTCGAGGAACTTGTGATTTCTTTTCAAGCAGTGATTCATTTTCTTATTGTTTGTAATTTCCATGGTCTGCACTTGATTGGAGGAGAAAACACACACTTTCTTCAACATTGCTATCATCATATTTGATTTGCCACCAACTTTATATTTTCCCTTCTTGTACGCTTGTTGACGTTACCTAGTGTGAACGTCTAGAAGTTGTCCTTTGAACGTCTGGCTTCGTCTTGCAATTGTGTTCAATTATAGAGAAAATATTCCTCTATTTGTGGGGGCAAATATTACGTAGACTTTAGGTTTTGTTATTTGGGGGCTAAAGAGAAGTCTACTCGAGCCTAACTCAGATAAAGGTTTGAGCATTCGCAAATACGAGAGGGACGTTCAGCATAAGTTAAGTGGATATTAGCTCTAATATAATGGTAACTTCTGGGATAGAGTATATTCTAGCTTTAGGAATGAAATGGATAACAAGATTTTACATTTTCCCTAAAAAGGCGCAGAATCTCAACTCGAAGATTAATGAGCAAAATAAAATACAGCACACACCGAAAAGCTATATTCAAATCTAAAATATTTAACAGAGCACACAAATCGTTCAGGCAATGAAACTATTTAAGCACCAATGTTCTAAGAAATCCTTGAAACATACCTTGGAAAATAAAGTTGGAAGTTGTGTTCTTCTAAGACTTATATCAAAATTGACTGCTTCTGTTAAGATGAGATTTAAACTATACTGGACTTCCTTCTATGTTTCTTGGCTTCCTTCTGGAACCGTAGTACTGAGTGACAGCATGGACCGGCTGTGTGAGATAGCAGATCGATTGGTCTGTCGGGGTCCTTTATATACGGTCTTGAAGTGACGAAATAATTAGGTTAATATAGTTCATTGCTCTCTTGTTTGTGCGTCTTAGTGCTTTCACGTGACGATCGTATGATGTCTTAAAAATGAACAAAATGGCCGCTTAAAGGAAAGTAGAACAATAGGTCTACGTCATAATTTCCGTAAGTGTGTGTGTGGTGTGCCGTATATTGCTTTGCTAAAGGGAGTTCGTGTTGAGCTTCTCTACCCGCCATCTTTATTATTCTTTAGAATTTACAACAGAATAAAATATTTGTGAAAATAAAAGTTAATTATAGAAATATGATTACAAAAATGAAAATTTAAGAATAAATACAAAATTAATAATGATTGACAATGAGAGGCGATCACATTTGCCGCTCTTTAAAAAATAAATTTTATTCGGATACCCTAGTGGTATCGATAAAATTTATGAGAAAAAATGTGTGTCAATAATTTGAGCACACCCTGTATAACATTTATTCTATGAACACTCGGTATAATATTTTGAAAGTTAAATGATATATATATAGAAAAGTGAGTAAAATTAACATTGTTATTAGTAATGTGAAAACTATATGAAACATATTTAAATTTTTCATTTTTTTTCCAGTTTTTTTTTCCGTTTTTTTTTTTTTTTTTTACAAAGTTTAGAAGTTTTATTGAAGTATAAGCCATAAAAATATCATACAAGAAGGTAAAACATCAAGAAATATACATATAAAACATTAATCAATGGTACATTGCGTTTTCTGTCTCGCACTATATTTTATATTGCAACTGTCTGTATTAAATGTTCCTTAGTAACACGTGAGCGTTCAGATAGCTATGAAATGCTAGTATGCAAAAAGGAAGGTCACAATTCTGCAGACCTAAACAAAATTTAGAGATTATGAAGGTTCGAGCTTTGAGATGCGCGTGAGAAGGAAACAGTCGCTGGAAGACAGTGAGATTGTTGGATTGTGAATCACACGGAAGTTTATAGTTTATAGTGCGTCGTATTATAGTTTATAATTGCGATCAAAGTGTGATAATAGTGAATGTGGGATTAATTACATAAAGGTAAAAGTTTTTGTTTCCTTTTTTTTTTTTCTCACATAGTAGGATAATAGTCACAAATTCACTGAGGCACTGTATTTGGTCTATATCTTGGAAAATGTCACTTAGTATTTTCACGATACACAATATCGAAGTCACTAAAGTACGTAAAACATTAATCAATCAATATATGTTCAAAGTTCAAACTTGTCCGATAAGAGTTCAAAAACACTATTTGTAGTCGTAAGCACTCAAAATAGTTTCCAAAAATGTAGTACATTCACTGAGTATATAGTTGTTATAAGGGGATCACTTTAGAAATATATTTTTTTCTTTTCGTTTTTCACTGTTTGGAAGTGTGGGTATAAAACCTTGATCACTAAAATTTTCCACAGGGAGGTAAACTGGGGTTAATTTAAATATGTATTCACAATAATTGTTGAGCACTGAAGATCTAAATTGGTGTCCTGGGTGGGGTTGTTCCAAATTAGGGTTCCTTATGTTCCAAAAGTTCCGTTCCAAAAGTTCCAATAATTGGGTCGAAGGGGAAGATAACGTCCGTGGAGTACTGTGGCTGGCTGTTGGTGCAACGAACTTGTAGAAAAGTTCTTGGTTCCACTATGAAGTTCTGCGTTGAAATATCCAAACAAGAAGTTGGCTGGGTTTTCTCGGGGTTCCGTCCTTCACGGGCAAATTGTAGGTTAAATGTTGATTGTTATTAATTCAGTCTTTCTGCAGCACAATTAACTTGTTTAGATGAAATTTCAATGATTTTTCAAATGAAGCTTGGCGTATAGCTCAGCATAAGCGTGTTCTCTTTCTCTTTCGGTGCATTTGTTTTGATTTGCCCCCACAAATAGAGGAATATTTTCTCTATAATTGAACACAATTGCAAGACGAAGCCAGACGTTCAAAGGACAACTTCTAGACGTTCACACTAGTTACTAAATAACGGAGCACATATGGAAATTTTGAAGTGTCCTTATAGACCAGAGACAGCCAGATTTGCGAAATCTGAGAGCCTATTATGATGAATCTGAATTCTTTAAGAGCTACCAGATACTGGCTTAGGAATTACTTATTGAATTTGGAGCTACGACACAACGGATTGTCTCCAACGGTGAATGCAAAATCATTCTTTCAGTCTGTAGTAAACGTAATGTCTTCATCTTCATTCCTTCTGTTTCTTACAGTTTGATGATGCCATCTTCTCTCACAAATGTTTTACAGACGCTTTGAAAAAAAAAATAAGTGAAAACAAACAAGAAACTTCAAGAGGGGATTTTTCCTATTGATATGACACATACAATTTTGTCGATTGATATTTCGGTTAACTTTGTTAGTAAACTCAAAGACTGCAAAATTGCTTTCTCATATCGAAAGTGAGAATAAATACCTAAAGTTACGCTTTATGATTAAGAATCGAATGACGATATGGCTGACATCTCTTAGTAGCAAATAAAAGAAGTATGAAAATTTCCCAATTTTAGTAGGCATGGCATATAGGTATCTTTTTATATCTCAATGGTAAACACACTATCCGGGATGGTGCCTTTAAATGGGTCCTGACCTACTTTCTTCCAATGTACTTTCTCTTCTCCTATTCCATCATGAGCCAAAGTCGCCTATAGGTCATAAATAAATTCAAATTTTAATGATAAACACCCACCTTATGAACGTCTTGTACGGAATGTTAGACTGTCCCATTCCGGCTTAAATGTTCAACAAGACCTTAACTATTACAAAATACTGCGCAATTGTATTAATGTATTTTCTGATAATAGAACGGTCTTTGCTTGACGTTATGTATGACCAAGTCATTTGGTCCCAGAACACGTATACATATTTAAAAATTTATATGCCTTCGAAACTTTTATTTGTGTCCATCTTCCAGTGTTTCCTTATCTCCCAGAGACAATGGAAAAACCACTGGGTTACCACTGGTTTAATCAACATTTTAGTCCTTAATTTTAATTTTCTATTTTGGTGAATATTTTTTACCAAGAACGCGTGGTAGACGGAGGATTGCTACTTCTTGTTTCTATGCTTCTATTCACATACGTTGTTTATCATCACTAGTCCATTACAAAATATTCAATGTACCTACCTAATACTATTCCCAAAATTAAACGTTATACCAGGTTTGCAACACTGGCTAGCCAAAGGCATACATTTTTTCATCCTAATATATTCTCTTTGCTTAAAACAAGTCCGAGTAACTAAACGTTACCATATGTTCATAACTCGTTTGCTCAAAAATAAACGTTTGCTTTATTGACATTCTACGTTTCAGTGTCTAGTTTTTATTTTAGAAAGTCTAAACCTAGCTTCGTGCAGATCTTCTGAAATCCAGAAATTAAGATTTTATGGTAGGTGGGTGGCAACGCTCGCTGTCTTGTAAGAAAGTCATCCTCGGCTCGATACCTGGTAGGGACACAAGTGAATCACAGAGCACGTTAAACTGTAGGTCATGTCCTTAGGTCATCATCTTCATCTCATGGAACATGATAGACCACCACTATTGGTTCAACTTTCCACGAGTTTCCATGTCACAGACCCGCCTCCAGGCAGCCACATCATCATAATCAGAGTTCGAATACGAACTTTGCTTATCCAGTCCTTATGGTCCAATGCTGACGATCGTTGATTTCTGGTAAAAAAAGAATGGGGAGATGGCGCAGTTAACCAGAATCAGCAGGGAAATGTAAGGATGGTACCTACAGAAATTTTCCTACATCCCCTAACGCCCCAACACTCCCTAAATTTTAAGGTACACTCCTCAAAGCTAAACCCTGATGTGGATAGTCGAAAATCTGTTATCATTAAGCAACCAATTATGATAGAAAGAGAGTAAAAGATAGAAAGAAGAAAGAAAGAACAAGATAAAGTTCGTTGTAGTGTTGACGTTTGACTCTACAAACTGGGGATAATCATGAAAAAATATGATTAGTCGACGGAATATCATCAAAGATAGGCCCACTTGGTCTAACTGTAAGTACTTTATTCAAATCACATGAAATGTAATGCAAATTCTATTACCCCGCGATAAGGCTTAAAAACGCAAGAAGAATTATGCCTTATCACAGAGACAGAAAACTGTGCGCGAGCTACTGTCTAATTCGAGGGAAAACTTGCTCAGCGGGTGGATCTATTGGCCCCTCTACTGTTCGAATGACTGTTTGCTGGTCTTATTGAAACCTCCGTCGGTATAAGAGGCTACTGGGATCGATCCCAGAACCTTCCGAATATAAGGCAAACGTCCCACATTTCTACTTATTGAGCTACGACTGCTCACACCCGTAATTTGTTTATTCATATAAAATATGAAACAGACAATAGGTGTGAAAAAATACTTTCTGTAGAGAAAATAAAAAAAATGATAAATTGTCTGGGGTACCAAATTAAGAGTTTAGGTGGATGACTGTTTAGACTTACACGATACTGGGTTTGATGACAAGCTCTTAAATATTCTTGATTTTGTTGTGCTCTAGCATGTAGAGAGTCTGATATGTTCTTTGAGTCTGAGATATTTTGTATAAAATGTAGTATTAATGCTCACAATCTTCGCTCTACTTCTGATGTAACTATAGCTGATATCTTTTCAGTTTGGTGGACAGCTGTAGTTCGTTCACATATTCATTTCACATTTACTGGAATACAGCCTTTCCTATAAAACGTGAATGTATCAGTCTTGACCAGATTGCACACAATCAAAGTAACGCGCGTGAAACTCCACATGTTATGACAACAGTAAAATAACTTGTCTAACACCACAACTGTTAGTAAGTTAAATAAAATATTCCATCTTTTGGTGCAAAGCACCTGTAATACATATGATTAATAATAATAATAATATACACATAAACGAAAACTTGTTTTTTAACAAAACATTTTAGACTAAGAAACGTAACTTCGCATTCATAGAACTAATATATAATGTGGTTGCTTAATGAACCAACATAATTTGAGGGATGATAGCACACCAAAAAAGTCAAGAAAAAAGTTCCACTAAACCGGGTGATAGTTCGGCCGAGTTTCAGTGTTACAGGCAGTCGAAATCATGGGAAAAATGAATTTTGGAGTTTCATATTTCTGTCGCTACGGATAGCAGAGCAGATGCGGCATAATATGGTTAAATTCTTTAAACCTGCTCTATTTAAAAATCAATATACCAAAATTGTGCGATGGGCGATGCGAAGGCCATTCCTTGAATTTTATTGAAGCAGAAATAAGTCGAAATAGGCATGAATTAAACGTCTTTTCGTGTGAATAACAATGGTATACGCCATCACTGACATGCAACTGGTCGATGATATGACAGTTTTTTGTGTACTGTCAACCCTCGAAGTTTGTCGATGTATTACGTAACCAGCCTCTATGTTAGCACATACTAATAACTTATATGTAACGTTATGCAACACGGTACGTCACATGTGAATTACAATTGTCTTGTGCAATACAGTACTGGTATAACTGTGTATATTGTTGGAACTGCCATCCAACGGCCGAAAGTTATCAGGGAATCTGATAGATGGCAGATTATATTAAAAAGAACATTTTAAAGGAAAGAAAGACAGGACAAGTGAGTAATGCATAAATTGAATTGAAAAATAATTCTAGTTAAAATATATTTTTAGCTTCGTAACGTTAGCAAGATACACAATGATGTGTTTAATTTACAACTTCGGTTTCTTCAGGTCGTCTGAAGTACATTATAATCGTCTGAAGTACATTATAAGTTGACGTTTTCTTAAATTTGTAGCAATCTTTAAATAGCATGGTAAAAGTAGACCTATTTCTAGAAACACGTCTTTAACAGTAACAGGCTACATGAATGCAACAAGTGATCTGAATCAGATCTCAAAAATACGCTAAGCTTACTTGATAACAGCAAATAAGCTAAGAATTCTCAACTAGCTTTAAATGTTCTCAATTACAAAAGCTGTGGCACATGTTATCGTACTGAAATGACAATTAACAGTACCTCATTCTACAGATGTTCTGCTTGCAAATGAAGCTCATCAAAGCTTACGTTATTAACCAGATATTTTCTAGAATCGTGCCATTTCCATCGCAAGATTCTAGTAAGGTATGAGGAAATAAAACACCCACTACTTTAAACTGTCATACCGTGGCAGAACATTGATTGACAGGAGTAAAATTGATAAGACCAAAGCTTAATTTATCTTACATAGATAGTAGGCAATTTGGTTTTATTTCATGAGACTTTCCGGTCAATACCTAGCAGCCCTTCTCACTATAGAATCTGACTGCCTGGGAATAGAGTATTCCAATATATCGCCGGAACCGTAGAGAATGTTTATGTCATTCTTTTAATCAGATCATTTCACTTTGCCTCCCTGTTGTATTCATATAATATTCATTTGTGATAAGCCCAGCACTCTTCAATTAGACGGAATTGTGTTATGGTGCGTTTGGAGGGGTTTTTCTTTCGCGACGAAATTGATGTTCCCTGAACAATTGTCGCTACATCGAAGCAAGATCGCGCGTAAAGATGTAACCTTGGTTTTGAGGAAAAAGGTGCTGAATATAGAGAGCAATCTCTTCTCAATGCACCCCCTGATGTAAGTTTCAGTCTACATCGCTCCCCGGATCTTTCGAAAACATACTCTGAATGTTCTTTGGGCCAGTACATAAACACCTCTTCAATTATCTCCAAAGTTGATTTATTATGCATCCCTGTGACTGAAACAGCTGTTTCTTCCTTTCCTACAAAGTATGTGGTGAGGAGTGGGGAAAGAAAGAGATAACTTTCGTCGTCCACTAAAACAGCACATCAAATAGATTATCGTTGGTTCGCTGAAACAAGCGAGACAGTCGATTTCGCAACTTCTTCTTCTTTTTGATGATGCAACACTTCATAGACACTCTTGTGTTTTCTTTTTAACTTTGGTGTCCGGTGTCCTTTGCAAATCGTTCTTCTCATTTCTGTCCAATTTCGTCCTCGGATGATTTGATCCTGGCTTCCTTTTCAATCCATGCCAATGTTTTACCTTTCTTATGGTCTTCTAAACGAATCTTGGAAAATGATTCACAATATCCTAGCTTACTATCCATGGGACGCTCTAGGCGATTACATTATTTTCTTTCCTGCCAAACTCTTATACATCTGATTCCATTTCATTTCTGGGCATTACGTAGAGAAAATCAACACACACTTGGTACCGTTCGTACATTTTAATTGTCGTAGTTGATTGGTCGTTTTATTCACGTGGCACGTCATACTAAGTGCGATAAATTTTGGACGTTTCTTCTCCCCACACCTCAGAACTGAACAAATACTTATAGCGGTGGTTCATCCTTTTTTGATAATTAACGTATGAACGGTGTGCATGTGGCACTGGAGATGAGTGTTGTTACTATCTCAATATAATTAATGTTGGGCAATGTTATGAATAGGGGTGGATTTAGACATCTTACATACAGTAATTTTGTAGTTGCTACCTTCCTCATATACGCTGAGAGAAAAATTGCTGAATTTTAGTCTAGATATTCCGGAGAGGTGAAATTTAGCAAGATTCTGCATCACACACAAGATTTTCTATACCAGGCTACGTACAGGTTTGTTCCTCAGCCATGACCAATCTGTACAGCCGCTAATAGACAGAAAATCATGTCTACCCCTCGCTAGCACTTGCAGGATACAGAAAATCCTTTTAATGTAATTTCAAATAGTTTTGTACGGATACTACACAGTCCCATTCCTGTGTACGATCCCTACGATCTGTACGATCCCACTGACTACAAACTACGTGAACGGATTTTCCTTCTGCGTAGTAAAAACTAACTGTAGACTGGTTGGTGATGGTGCGTAGCGGCTAAGAATCAATTATCGTGTATTCCAAACAAAATAACTGTTTGTGATACTGGCCACCGAGTAAATAAAGTGAAAATAGTCACTTTCTGCACTGAAGTGAAGAAGTGAACTAAGGTTTGGTTTTGTTTGTCTAATGAAGACATTTGAAGGTAAGTTTGTTTGTATACATTTGGATTCTGCAAAACAACTTTTCCTATTTATTTTTACAACGATCTGTGGCATGTGCTATGTAATTCAATATGGTGTTGAATTGGTTAAAGAAATTTTGGGGTGGGTACCGCAGATGGGCGCATAGAAAGTAAGGTTATATATACCCAGCCCCCAAAAGAGTGCTTCTCGAGGGATGCCATTCCTCATATGTGTGACGGGCTTAGGCTGTAGCTGCTCGTGAAGTAGGAGGGGCAGCATTTTCTTTCAGATATTGGGGTTCGAGCTGTAATGAAAAGTTGTGCAATAATACTAAATAAAGGCATTCCAAATATGACCGTCCTAAAACAATATTAACAGGGCTCCAAGACACATAAAGGGCCCACTGGCTTTTTTTAAAAACAAGGAATATAATATTATACCAGTTTCCACATTTTGGAGTTCGCGTAGTGATGAATAGCTGTGCATTGGCACGAAATTTAGCAATGTCAAATGTGACTCATTTTAGACGTCAAGCGTTTTTGGCCGTTTACTAACTAAATTTTTCGTGGACTCTGGGGCCCGGCTAGATATTTTTAGATCTCGCTGTTTCGGCGAACAAACATAACATAAAATAGTAAAACTTTTGTACGCTTCTCAAACTCAAGTTTCTAAATATATATATATATTAAATGTATTATTTTCTCATGCCTCCGGGGCCGGTATAAATATTTTTTCATCCGGCTTTGTTTCGGGCAACCAAACATAAAATCAAATTCTGTAACTTTTGCACGGTACTCAAACACAACATTTTAACAATTTATTTTGTGAGGGGGGGTGGGCGAAAATGGCCGATTTTTTTTAACTGAATTTGAGTAGCGTGCAAAAATTGTAGAATGTTATGTTATGCTTATTCGCCGAAACACAGTCCGATCAAAAATATCTAACAGGGCCCCGGAGCTCGCGAAAATTTTCATTTGAAAACGGCCAAGGAGCCATGGCATGGCTACATTTCGCATGGTTAATTTCGTATCAATGCACAACTTTTCATAACAACTTGAATCCCTAAATGTGGAAACTGGTATAATATTATTATTCCTTGTTTTTGAAGGAACAATTGGGCACTTTAAGGGCCCAGTGGCCCGGGTAAGTATTGTTTTAGGACGGCCATATTTGGAATGGTTTCATTTGGTACTAATACACAACGTTTGATGAGAACTTGAACCAAATATCTGAAGAAAAGTCGGCCTACCCTACTGTGCAGTAGGGTGTATCGAGAAAACATTTTTTTTTCGAAATCTTGTAACCCTTAGCGGCCATTTCTGGCCAAATATGGTTAATAGAAACAATTTCAAATCGATTTTTGAGGTGCCGCCATTGGCTTGAAATTCGAAAAAAATATGAAATCCTAGATTTTTTTAAAACGGTAAGAGGAATACTTATAACTCTATACCATGTTACCCTTACTATATATTGTCCTCCAAACAGTCCCAATATAATGTAGAAAATATTTCGAAACCCTACATCAATATTTTGAGGTTCCGCCATCCCTATGAATTGTGGGGGGAAAGTCGATGATCTTGTATATTAGTGAAAATACCGCAAAACTATTTAAATGTGTCGGTGATTGTTTTCCTTGTTGGGTGTCAGACACAATGGGATCAAAAATAAATAAAATGAAATGTATTCAAGTTTCTGTACATTTGAAAAACGTATAACACCTTAAACGTTGCCGAAAACTCGCTGAAATACAACATTGCAGTTCCTGCAACTCTTAGCTGATTTCCAAGTAAATTTATTACATTGAAAATAACCCAGAACTCACCACGAGGAGGTGGTTGCAGTTCGAATTCCGCCCTACCTCCCACTTCTAGACTCATCTGTAATTTTATATTTGCAGATTACTGCTTCTCAAATGTCTAATATTTACTTTTAGTTACTCATTTTTTATTTGTACTCTGATTTCTGTGGTATCCGCTCCCGAGATTTTAAAGTTACCAAGATAAGTCCATGCCGAGCGTCTGCACCGCACAGAGAACCAGCCGCTTCTGTCACTAACCTTACCATCCGCTCTACTGCTTGATTGTGGCAAGGAATACTTATTTCTTCACTTGTAATGGTGGCAATTTTTATATTATGTTGTAGTTCATCTTTGCTTAGGTGTTGCGTCAGTGGTGGCTCTGTAAAGCCACACTCAGACAAGTTTATCATGTCAATGTAGGTTTTCGTGTCTAATTTGACCTCAGGAACTTTGAATTCTCTCACACTGACAAATTATAATGTTCTTGCTTTGAAAATCCTTCTCCAACCGAGCCTTCTTATCTGTGTCCGCTATCATTGCCAGAAGTAAATTCTCGAGATGACTAAACCATGTATTTCGCATTATTACTGGATCGATGATTGATTTTGTATTTGCATCCATAGATCTACATAAGTTTCCATAAATGTTTAGTTCCCTGTGTGCACGATGGTTCGCTTTCAATAAAGAACCATACAGGAGCATAAACATTCATGGTTTAGGAAACCATAACTTTGACCTCTGTTGACGGATTTTCCGTTCCTATATAAAGGCGCAAAATTCTATTAGCGGTTGTTAACCATCTCGCCTGATGCAGTTTTCCAGGATTTTGACTAGCAAAACTTACAGAACAATGGCCCAACGAAACAGCTTAACAAATATTCAGAAGATATTTTTGATCCGTTCTTAAATTCAAAGCATTGAAGTTCTGAATCCAGTGCACAGTTACAGGATCAAAATCAACAAGTGGACTCAAAGTTTTCTAAACAATTCCAATTGGTCCTTCGTGTGAATTTTGGCCCCGTAATCTTACCAATGGTTTCATGAATTAAATGTATAAGTGAAAGTTCATTTTATGCAACTGACAAATTATTTTTTAAGTGGCTTTCTTAAATAATGTTCAATATTGGCAATTAATCCATTTTCTCTTCCAGTATTAACTGGCGTCCCATCACAGCCTAGAAAAACAAGTTTTGATATATCAAGATTTTCGTCAGTAAGAAATTGAATAATTGCTAACTTGATGCTGTCTCCCCTCCCTGACGATGGGGATACGTGGCCGATATACTTAGATTGTGGCTCTTGAGCTAAAACTACGTGTTCTTCTTTCTTCACTATCTTATGTGGTATGCCATCTATTTTGTTCAACACTAGCGTTTGGTCTTGCCTTCCATCAAAATACAACTATTTTATTTCGGAACTCAGAAGGAAAGAAGTGGATTCCTCAATTACAGTTTTCATGTACGTTTTTCTCTCTATTTCAGTCTCTTCTTGGGATCAATAACTTTCTCATTTTGCTGAGAAGTGACCCAGCCAACATCTTCTAAAAGTGAAGAAGCTAGGAGTGCAGCATGGCGGACATACACGTTTGACCTACTAACCGCAGAAACGAACGATGGTAGTTTCACTCCCTTTCATACCGCTTCATAACCCGTTTGAATTCTATTTATCTATTTCTCCTATAACCATTTTTCTTTCTTTTCTTTGATCAAGAAGAGATGGCGCTTCCAGCTTTTACACTCGTCTTTCTTTTTCACATATACAATGAATTATGGGATCAGCACATTTACACGAAGCAATATCAAATAATGTTTCTCTAGCAAATGTTTGAAACTGTACTACTTAAACATCACATGTTGGGTTTGATTTCTTCACTGATTTTAGGAGCTGACGAACGTTTTCATAACATTGAAGAGTTAAGGCTATAATTCGTTGTCGACTTAAAATAGGAAAAGCACATATCGTAGATTTCTCCTAAATTAGAGTTATTTTAAGAGCAATTATGCAACCAATGTCCTTGACTGACGGATCTTTTCTAGAACCGGAATTCCTCCTCTTTGTTTCCCTTTCCCACAGGAATTGTTTCAGCACGTTTTCTATTGTAGAGAGCTGAGCACAACTGAACTCTTCTGGAGATTTAATAACATCGTGAATAACGTTTTGTATGTCCTCCGATCGTAATCGAGTCTTATGTCCCAACACCATGTTGATATAAACTAAACAACTGCGCACCCACACACAAATATACAGAAAAACCATAATCAATAGAATGAAGCAAAAATTGAAACAGTATCACACGTTAACGCTGTAGATCACCCCCGCCATCTTGGTACGCACCTTCCATTGATTTACACGGGAATTGTTTTACTCATTTTATGCCTCTCGGATGTAGAATATTTAAGTTCTGCTTTCACAAAATTTGTCTTGGTGGTTATTTTTACTCTTGTATAGTTTTGGTTTGTGAAGTTTCTCCAAATATATAAGTATAATGTATTATTAATAGTTTGCTATATAAATCACAATATGTTAACGGGAAATTATACTGTTCCTGTATAAATTATTGCATTTCTATAAAGTAGCATGAGTAAAAGAGAACATGACGATAAACTGGGCGGAAACAGAAGTTAAAACTATACTCCTGAAAAGTATAAGACGAGTAAAACAATTCCCATGTTAATCAATGGAAAGTGCATACCAAGATGGCGAGGGTGATCTGCAGCCTTAACGCTACCAAGCTAACACGCTAGCAGAAGCACAAATCTCAAATGTGATAATTCACCTTAAACTGATTGTTATGTCTGAGTAACGCGAGTCCATATATGTCGATAAGCAACTTGCCGGGGAGGCTGTTACCACACATAAATATTATAAGTTTATCGATTTTCATCCACAAGTCAAAGAGACGGCGACACCTGATAAGCATCAGGTTTCGATTTCAGTTTTTTCCAACATTATTTTAACATATTCGGAAAACAATTATTACTAAGGGTAACATGGTATAGAGTTATAAGTATTTCACTTACTGTTTTGAAAATTCTACGATTACATCATTTTTTTAAAAAATTTCAAGCCAATGGCGGAACCTCAAAAATTGAGTTATCGATTTGATTTTTTTCTATGTTCTATTAACTACATTTGGCCAAAAGAGGCCACTAAGGGTAACAAGATTTAAAATAAAGTTTTTTTTCGATACAGCCTAATGTGTAGTCCACAAAAAGAAATTTAAAAAAATCAAGATGAAAGAATATTAAAATTTCTAGATTTACTATGCAACTGTGTACAACGCAAATGCCAAAGTAGGTTCCTTAAACTTAAGATCGTTACTACAATTTTGGTCAATTAATATGGTACGGCTGTGTGATTGCTAGATTTATTTATATAACGAATACAATTAAAGTAACAGTTGACCCTAAAAAACCTAAAACATTAACGTAATCCATGGCCCGCAGGGCCACTTAAAATGAACTTCTGACCATTCGGCCACTTTCGTCCTTTGATAAACATTTTATGAATGTTTTTACCTAGGCAAATATCTAAGTTTGAAGTTTTCCGATCGGACCCACACCCGGACCCATTAGCACCCCCACCGCAAACGCCAGTTCCTCCACCAGACAAAGTCTTTAGCATCAATAGACGAGATGTTATATAATGTGCCCCGTCCGGTAATTGTCTAGCCTGGAAGTGGACAAAATTATCATATTCAATTTCAATAAGGGTTTGCTTATTATATCTAAATCTGAATAAACTGTCTTAATTTAATTTATATGAAATGTACCAACTTAAATTTAGAAATAAAACTATCTACAATAATTTATTTGTTTAAGTCATCCTGACAGGAAGATGTTTAGGATAAGAAATGTATGGTATGGTAAGTGACCGTTCGTGAAATCGCCAATCTACAAAAGAGTTCTTCCTTTTAGTGCTATTATGTTGAGTTTGAAAACATTTTATGTAGTACTCATCGCATCCTGAACGTGTATTTATTTGTAAGTTCTTGTAATCTAAGTTCTTAGTAAGTCCCCTGTGTTGCTACTTTATCATTTGAAGAAGTTCCTGATATGTGATGTTGTGTCTTTTTATTTCTGTATTCATTTGTTTTGGGAGATTTAGGTTAGCAAATTTTTTGTTTTTGTTAGATTCTATATACCGTTTTTTATTATTTCTGATGTGTTCTGCAATCGGTGGAAATTGTATGTTGTTATACAGAGTCTGTTTCTCTTCTTTCCATTTCCTTTGTGTGAGTCGTATCCAGTATCTCTCGAATTTCTCAATGAAATTGATGTCAATTTTAGAATGATAAAGTTCGTTTCCGTATAGAAGAGTTGGCCTTAGAATTGATAGGTATATTCTTTTCTTTATATTTTGAGAAACGTTCGATAACAGTAATGACTTTAACGCCGAGAAAACTTGTAACGCTTTTTTCCTGCGCTCAGCAATATGTTTTTTGAAGTCCAATCTCTGGTCCAATGTAACTCCCAAATACTTAGAATTTGTGGTTGGTTTAATTTTAGCTTTTCCAATTTTGATAAATTTCCTTTTGTCGGCCATTGTCCCCTGCCCCGTTGGATAAAAAATAGTGAACTGTGTCTTGCCTTCATTTAGAACTAGTTTCCAAGTTTTGCACCATCTGATAAATTTGTTAGTTATACCCTTTAATTTTGAAATTATTGATTTGGACGACAAAGCAGAGGTCCAATAAGCAGTGTCGTCCGCAAACAGACCCAAATTTGTTAAATTTTGAGGAGAAGAGGGAGTGTCATTCACATAAATTGAATACAAAATAGGACTCAAAGCAGCTCCCTGAGGGACACCCTTCTTTATTTCAATTTCGGCCGAAAATTCTTCCTGCGATCTTATCTTAGTCGTGCGTTTAGTTAGAAATTGAATGATCCATCTTATGATGGTAGTTGGTATGTTCATCGCGTATAATTTATAAATTAGACCTGAATGCCAGACAGTATCAAAAGCCGCCGTAAGATCCATGAATACAGCCCCCGCCCTCTAGCCTTTATTCAGAGCCAATTGAATATCAGTGATTATCCGCATTAATTGGTCAATAGTTGATACCTTGTTTCTAAAGCCATTGTGTTTGTGAGAGTTATGGGCCTATAGTTTGATGATGTAAATCTACTTTTGTTTGGCTTAGGGATAAAAATCGTGTAAGCTGTCTTCCAATTTTGAGGTAAGTATCCTAATTTTAGAGAAGCGTTGAAGAGATTAGTGAGTATTTTGATTAATAAAGGTGGACTTCTTTGTAAGGCTATATACGGAATACCGTCCGGCCCTGGAGCAGTATTTCTCTTTTTCCTTAGGATCTTTAGGATTTCATCTGCAGTTATTTCAGCCAGAAGTGTTTCGGTGGCTTCTGATGGATTGTCCTCTTTATCTTGATCTATAATGTCCTGATGGTGGTTAGTAATTTTTCGAATTTTTCCAGCAGTGCTCTGTACCTCCTTTTGAATCCTTTCCATATTCCTTGTAGTATCCTCTCCTATCCTTTCTTTAAATTTAGTGTGAAATAGATTAATAAATGCCATGTTAGATTTGATAGCCGTATTGTCCAACTTGCTAGGTAATGAGTGCCCGCCCTTTCTCCCTCTGTAAGTTGTAATGGCTTTCCAGAAACTCTTTGGATTCTTATAGAAGTTCTCTGTCAATTTTGAAATGAAATTATTGACCTTTTGTTCTCCAAATTCAGCAATTCTCTGTTTAATTTCCTTGTGCAGTTGATTAATTTGTTGTTTTAAATACTCAGAAGGTTGTCTATGATAAAGTCTATTAACATATCTTTTGTGTTTTATGATGTCAACAATATCAGCTGGTAATCTTTCCATGTTTGGTAGAATTTTATCATATTTGATGAATTTCTCAAGAGCTTCTTGTAATGTTTTAATTATTGATTGATTAGTACTGTCTATATCCTCAACCGTACTTATTATATTCGGAATATTTTCTAATTTCCCTTCTAAAAATCTCCTATATGCTTCCCAGTCAGTCTTGTTATAATTTGGAAATTTTGAATCCTGAATATCTCTGCATAGACTGATGTTAAAATTTAGGTATATTTCTCCATGATCCGTGGGTAAATTTATTTCAACATCTTTTTGCAAAAGTTTATTTGATAGTGTCGGCGAAATAAGAATTTTATCTGGTGCAGATTCTATGTTTTTGGCGAATCGCGTTGGTCCTACGTTAACATTTATTAGCGGAGATTGCAATAAATATTGGAAAAGTTTGATCCCATTATCATTCGAGATTGGATCTCCCATTAACTGGTGTTGGCTATTAATGTCAGCTGCAAGAATTAAGTTCCTGAATTTGGCTAAGTATGTGATGAGAGGTAGACTTTTGTTAATATCTGTTCTTGGACATGAATATAGTGTTGCCAAAATTATTGAATCTTTTGGTAGTTTCACTTCTATTGCCAATGGTGTGGTTAGATCATCTTTAAAATGTTGTGGAATTTCTAATTCATTAGCCTGAAGTTTGTTGTTAATAATTATAGCAGTTCCTCCACTAGCCAACTTCCTATCGTTTCTGAATATTCTGTAATCTGGTACATTCAGTTTAAAATTTTTAGTTAATTTAGTTTCGTTTAGAATTATAATATCTATTAATTTGTCTTTAGCTAGTTGAATCGTTTCATAAATCTTCTCTCTTATGCCATTGATATTCACAAACATCACCCTCATAATGCCCTGCGAAACTGTGTTTGCTCTCCTTAATGTTTTATTGTCCATGATCTAAAGAATCTTGTTTTGAAAAGGTTGAATTTTTATTTGATTTTTGCTTTCTTTCAAAAGTTTCATTCCCTATATGAATATGCCCATCAATAGATTGAATGACGTTCAAGTGTCTATGAAGAAACTCTTCCGACGGTGCTTTAATTATTGAATTTAATCTAGAGACAACATCTTTCGGTAAAGTTAGACCCAAAATGGATAATACCCAATTTGAGATTCTGCAAGTATGCTCTTCCATAAGTGCATTTAATTTTCGTTCCATTTCCTGTCCAACCCCATCAGAAGTCAACTCCTCAATATTATCGCTACTGTTGATATTTTTGTCCTCAATTTGATTGTTAGTTGTCAAAACTGGAAACTCACTTAAACTAGATATGTTTGGTGGGGCTCTATATATCTTAGTGGGAGCCGCAGTTTGACCCTGCTTTGGTCTTTTGGGGCAAACCGATGCCGCTGTTCTGTGACCGTGAACCTTGCATGTTCCACAGAAATTCTTGTCCGGAGTTTTATTGCACGTGTAGCTCTGATGCCTTTCACCGCATTTATAGCATGAAGGTATTTTTGAGCAGGGTTTGTCCTGGTGATATAGAAGACATACCCTACATGGAAAGGGTCTCCCCTTGGTACGTGATTCTTCTACTTTAAAAATAGAGAATTCCAAATCTAATCCGTTTGTAATAAGATGGCTGACCAGGTTGGGGTCCTTAGTAAAAATCCGAATCAAAGGAAGTGGTCCTTTGTCGTTTCTTATTCGAGTTATGTTAGTTACAGGCAATTTATTCTCCTTTAAGTAATCTAAAATAGCCCTAGTGTCTGTCTCAATCGGTATCCCTCTGGCTACGCAAGTGAATGTAGTGTTAGAAATTGGTTTTTGTGGATTGTTTTTCTTGTTCTCTGATAGGATCATTTCTGCGTTGGGTCCAAAGTCCTCCGCTCGAAACTTATCGCAAAATCTGTCCTTATCCGTTTTTGATTTAAATTGAAATCTGTGCCCATTCAAATTAGGTGCTTGATGAATTCTAAGTCCCAAATTCGGTAATCTAGCCACTATTAACCTGTGTAGTTTGAATGGATCATTTAGATCATTTTTTATGTTTCTTAGTATAATTCCAAAATTATTACTCTCTAGATTCTTCTCTAAGTGTGTTTCTGGGTCTGTATTTTCTTTCCGTTTAACCGTTTCATCAACTTCTAATCTATCTTGCTCTTTATTGTTTATGTCAGTTGTGTATGCATTTGAAGTTTCTAATTTCTTTGGGTTTTCTTTGGTACTACTATCATTTTTGCTCACGAGATTTGACTCTGTAGTGACCTTAATTGGCGTATCTAATGTAGATAAGTTCAAAGGCGACTTAGGTGAAGAGGATGAGGATGGAAATTGGTAATTTGGTTCATTGAAAATAGACTCATCTCTAGAATATGTCGACCCTGTGGAAGTACTACAATCTCCCATAGATGAATTTTCCTCTTCTTCCTCCACCATGGACATTCTTTGCTCTTCCTTAGCTCCTTCAATCCGCCTCGCTTGATCTCCTCTCAGTTCCCTCTGAGTATCCTTGGAATTAGTTTGCTGAGTATTTAACAACTTCCGTTTTGAAGGTGTCTGAGTTGGATTCATTATGATTCCCTTCTTATCTCCAGTCTTCCTTGGTTTATCTGGTGATTTGCTGCTACCTCTGCTTCCTGACTTCCTTCTGTTTCCTGCCATTATTCTTAGTTTGGAGTGGAAATTAGGTTGGGAGTAGGATAGGATATGACTTATTTAAGTTGAATTATCCCTTACTAAGCTTAGCAAAAAAGATATTATTTGTCCCTAAAAACGACCTTTGAATTATTTGATTGTTATCAATGAGTGTTAATTAGTTAAGCCTAACTATACACTTCCGCAGCCTAGATCTTGACTTAGAATCTTTTTGGTCCTTAAAGCGACCTTATTTAGCTACAATCTCGATCTTTTCGTTTATTACATTGAATTTAATTTAAATTCTTTCTCTGCTTACTTTATTTATGTGGGGAAACCTATTATTCGCTGTTTAAGTTACCCTTTTCGTGAAATCTCTATAGTATTTGTACTATTTATTAGCACTTTTCAATGTTTGCTATACCTATCAGATTTTGGCCCTTAAAGCGACCCTTGTTCATCATTCTTTATATTTTGTTGGTGAGTTCCTCTCATACCAGATAAACAAATCACTAGTAAGTATATTATCAGTTTACCTGAATGCAATTGGTCATAATATTTGGTGTTGAAATGCATTTGTTGCTATAGCTGCCACCTAAAACGATGCGTGCAATAACTCTGATTCATACAATTGTAAATCAAGACCTGTAATGCACCTTAATGTGAGAGGAACTGTTTTTACAACTTTGACGCCTCAGAAATTAGTCATCATTTTGTAAAATAAAACGATATTCAGCACAGATCTAGTACTAAACGCAAGTTATTCCAAAATCGTAAGAATTTTACGGGTTATAGATATGTAGTGTTTCAAACGAGATATAAACAAAGCAATGATTCTGTTAGAGGCACTGCCATCATCTACAAAAATTATTTATCAGCTGAAGAACTTACACTTCCTGCTCTTCAATCTATAGAAGCTACTGCTATCAAACTTCTCACGCCAGATTCAGACATAATTTTTATAGCTGCATATAAAGCTCCACCTACTTCTTTAAATATTGATGATCTTCGTAAATTAAGTGCTTTAGGAACAAGAATTTGCATTGCTGGTGACCTAAATTCTAAACATTCAAACTGGAACTCTCGAACTGATAACACTGCTGGGAAAAAACTCTATCGTGCATTACCACAACTTCCAATCATTCCACTTGCACCTACTGAACCAACGCACTTTCCTACTAATGGAACCAGGCCTGACGTACTAGACATGGCACTACTAAAAGGAATTGCAGTAACTGATGGACCTCACGCTATTCATGCCTTAGACTCAGATCATATACCTGTTCTAATGGAAACTTATCAACATCACTCAATAGAATCTCGACAACTTCCACCTGTTTACACCACTGATTGGGATCGCTACACTCAGATTGTTGCTCGCACTACGGACACTCGCATACCTCTTCATTCACAACAAAACATTAATACAGCAGTTGACACTATAACCACTACAATTAAATCAGCTTTGTATGCGACTACCACTTCCACACATCAGCCTTTTAATAACAAGCAACTAACGCCAGAGAAACTCCGAACGCATGCTTTAATAGCATTAAAAAGATGGTTACGTCGAAAATGGCAAAACACAAGAATCCGGCAATATAAAGTTCTTTGGAATTTCTTATCACGTCGCGTCAAATTCCGACTTCAACGTCTCGCAGCACAAGCATGGTCAGCTAAACTACAACAACTCACAGCGCCAAACCATGAATTTTGGACCTTAGTTAAATCCTTCACAAAATCAACTCCGAAAACCATAAATAGACCATTACATGGACTCCAGGGTCTTGTTTACTCCTCACATGAGAAAGCTGAAGTTCTTGCTGACCATCTCGAAACTCAGTTCATGGTAAATGCTGATCCATACGATGAGGATACAATAGAAGAAGTTCACCAATATCTTCACTCGCATTCTTTCGACCATCCTTTTGATCCAGCCACATTAATCACTCCACGAGAAGTAGCATCTGTCATTAAGAAATTACATAATCGCAGAGCTTCTGGACCAGACAAAATCTCTCCACTTGCATTAAAACGACTTCCACGCAAAATGATTGTCTTAATAACCAAACTCTTCAATGCAATCCTACAATACAGTCACTTTCCTTCTCAATGGAAGATTGCTAAAGTCGCAACCATACCCAAACCAGGCAAAGATCTGCTCTACCCACAAAACTATCGTCCGATCAGTCTACTATCAACTCTTAGTAAAGTATTCGAAAGACTCATACATGCACGACTTAGTAAATTTGTACAAGCACAAAATTTAATTCCTCACCATCAATTTGGCTTCCGCTCTCATCATGACACAACTGCACAACTTGTACGAGTAGTAGAAGAAATCACTTTGAATTTCAATAATTGTGGGCATACCATTGGCATTTTCCTGGACACATCTAAAGCATTTGATCGAGTTTGGCATCAGGGTCTACTCTACAAACTTAGTAAAATGGGATTTCATCATCAATATCTCCGATTATTAACATCATACTTACATAACCGAAGTTTTTATGTCCATCATCAAGGTTCAGAATCTACCATCCATCCTATCACTGCAGGAGTACCACAAGGCTCAGTTCTGGCGCCACTCCTTTTCAACTTATATACATCTGATATACCTACGCAATTACATACAAAATTAGCAACATTTGCTGATGATACTGCAATTTTTGCTTCATCCCGCAACCTTCGCTACTCACGTCTCTATGCACAGCGTCATCTAGATTCCATTGAAGATTGGACAACAAAATGGAGAATGCAATTAAACACAGAAAAAACAGCTGTAGTCCACTTCTCCAAAAGGCACACAAGACTAATACAGCCTCTCACACTATTTGGAATGCAATTACAATATAGTTCACAAGCACGTTACCTCGGAGTAGATCTGGACAGGACCCTCTTGTTTCAATCACATTTGAATACTACAGCAAGAAAAGCTTTGAATCGCCTATTAGCCTTATATCCACTATTCCGCAGTCGAGAAATCACAATAGAAGCCAAAATCAACATTTACAAGATGATGATCCGGTCCATTCTCACATATGCTGCCCCTGCATGGCAACATGCAGCAATGACTCACCATCTACAACTCCAAAGAGTTCAAAATCGTGCAGCTCGAATGATCACTGGCCATAGTCGAGACACCCGGATTGCGCAATTACATGAAGACTTATCTCTACCCATGCTCACTGATGTCATCAAACTACAATGTCAACTTTTTTGGAATCGCATAATCCATTCTCCCAATCCATCCTTACATTCCATAGGCACAGCCAATCCTATTCGTCACATTCATCGAATGCCTCACCCCAGCTAACACTCCCATCCACATTACAAATGACCTGTCTAAAATTTAGATAAAATACATAAATTTCATTACTACTTTTATGGAAGGATAATTAACAACTAACCTCACTGACCACTTTTAACATCTTAGCCTCGCAAAGACAACTTCCTTCCTCCCACCCTCGTCACTTAGGCTTATAATCAAATTTTGAATTCATTGACTACTTTAGGGATGCGACAGTTGCTCCCTAATCAATCACATGATCTACTTCATCCCGTCATCCAACCATATTGAAGTCATGAGCTAAAACAGCTCGACACTTCACTCATTAAACGCCAATACTCTGACTGACTGACTGACTGTTAGGGGGTGCACAGTAACGTGTCAAACAACAGTTTACAAATGTATTCCATTCCATTCACGAGTAATTATGAGTGATTATCATCACCGTAATTAGTGATTCAAAATTAGGACTTATAAGGGGATACAAACATTTCACGTACTTGCGATCCGTTCAAGCATTAACTAAATAGTCAAGCTAATGCAATAAAATATTGAATTTGTTCACTTTACAAGCCTGGAAACCGCTGAATTCACGGGGCCGTCGCAAATGTTTATACTGAGATGAAAAACAAAATCCTATCTTAAGTTCTGTAAGTACGAGTGGATAATATCACATAATAAGGGTAACTGAACTAATTCATAGCTTTTTTACATCATAGGTGGTTGATTAGATCTTTACCTAAGGGTTTAGTTAAGTTTGGTTAATGGCACACACAAGAAGATTGAGTTTGAAACGAAGAAAATGGCTTACCTCTGCTGTTCTAATCCTTTCTCTTGGGTTCACGATGAATTCAAAGTATTTGTCGTCGGCTTAGATTTTTCAAGTTCAGAGACAGTTGTTTGCAGAAATCTTACTCCAAGTAGATATTTTTAATCTACAAAGTTCTGAAACCACAATAGGTTCTCTGTAAAATAAGAAAAAAAAAACAGTATTTAAAAAACAAAGTTATTTTTATGACTTTCCACAGGTATGTACATTAATACCGAGAAATAAATGTTGGTTGGGTGATAAACTAGAACAGATACCAACAACGGGAGAACGAAATCGGAGAGATAAATGGTTTGAAGCATTCGCTAGTTTATTGTAAGTGAGGACATGACGTTTCTTACCTTGGAAATAATACATATAAGTTTAGTAATAACGCGGAAATTATAATTAGGAGAATAAATTAACGCATGTAATACTCCATGTAATAAATAAAGAAGTGATGAATAGGTTGTGTTTTGTAAAGAATATTTCATTGTATGGAGCAGAAGAAAGGATTGTATGTAATGCCTACGAACAATGGCTTGGATTAGAAATATCTCTTGAAGGATAATGAAGAATGCAACTGACTAAAAGGCTATGTAATTTGTTTCTAAAAAGTATTGCAGATTGGTAGCTTCAATAGAATTCTCCAGATGTCCAGAAGAACAGATCAGAACAAGAAAGCGAACATCGAATATCTTATTACTGTCAAAGTTCTAAAGGATAACGTTGCGACCAATTTTGGTGGTGAAGATCTTTAGTGATTGGTCTGGTTTCAAGGTCTTGATTCGGATATAACCACACGTCAACATCTAAGGAAAATTGGGAGTCAGCTTTACGGGAGAATCTTGTGGAGATCACTCGAATAGATAACTTTAATTAACAGATTGAATGTGAAATATGAAGGTTCACTCGCGCCTCTCAGGACGATTTTGAGGAAACTCCACAAGGAAAAATAATTACTTTACTCACCCAGCCTAATAAGCCAATATACCTATGGGCTATTTCGTACTTAACTAGCAAGCAGTTGATGGTTAGTAACGAAATCTCATCTATTTTAAGATACACACATTTTATTATAACTAAACACAAAAGATAACATATACTACATGTACACAGAAATAAACATTAAAAGAAATAGTTTACAAGATGATAAAGCAAACATTCTTTTTGACTACGCGCGGAAGGTTTTAATGGATATATAGCTTTGCGTGTTGTGTTTTTTTAAGACTGAAAATTCTTTGAAGGTAAGCGCTTAATATTTTTACGTCGCTGAATTATTTGGACCAAGATATTAAAGGATTTTTACTTACATACATAAAGAGTTCTACTTCTCTGTCTAATAAGTAGACCTCTACATAAAGAGGTCTACTTATTAGACAACGAAGAACTTACGTTAAAATAGTGATGAATGGAGAAAAAAAGAAGGGACATAGGAACAACAAAGTTTAACTGTCACTCACTCCAACAAAAACACATCAAGGATGACATAATCCAACGAGCTTTCTCGAGGTCCAAAATAGTCACAGCAACAACGTTCACCATACTTATCTCATGTTTAATGACAGAAGCAAATTCACGAAGCATAGTTTTGTTTGTCTTCTAGCTGGTTACAAGATTTACATAAGGCTGGTTGAAAATTAGCTTTATAATTAAACCAAAGCACCACGTTCACTAGTTTACGACAATGAATTACACATTGGATACCAAATTTGTAATAGCAGAGTGATGACAAAGAAGCGCTGTACATGCACGTACGGAGTGTTCACATACTGCAACATTTCCATTGTGGTATGTGGGTAGAAGTTTGAAGCAGTACGTATCCTACCGCCGCCATCGCATTTGTTCGTGTTCTCGTGACACACAGGAAATACAAGTTGATGATTTTTCACTCAGATCAAATATTAAAATTAAACCACAAGTTCGATTTTGCACGCTTGACATGCAACTGTAAATTCAGGGGAACTTTCTCTTCCCGAGGTACCGTAAAATGATACGAAAATATTAACTGAGCTTCAACTAAACCGGTACAGGGCCGCTTCAGGGCTTCCACAAGTACAGTATCGACAATTACAAGATTAGACAGATACTAAAGTTAGGAGTTAAGCTGACTCGAGTCGTATGACACTCATGATGGAGGTCTCTGATGTCTAATGACTCATACATACGTCTGATCATTTAGATTCATACATTAATACAAATTTTATATAATGAACCTTACGAACACAAAGTTAGAAAACAAAGAGGATCGACACTTTACATTACAAGTTAATACTACCAAAATGTTACGTTGTTGGGTAGGTTGACGCCAGACTAGCAGACAACTTATTGTATTGAACCAAGAATCGATGTTATCCCTATTGTCGTTGTACCAAGGAAGTTCGGGAACACAAAGAAAATACAAATTAATATCTTTTTCGCCATTATAAACGAAAACAAAAACTTTGCTTTACATCAAATAAAGATTAAAATTAGCTTAAATGGTACGACTAAGACGTTAATAAATAATCATATCATATCAATAAAGAATATTAATTCTGTTTTCTTACTCATTAAGAGCAGACAAAAATTTTAGAATAGGATAAATAAAATCATATTGTTTTTTTAATTAGATCAACTTTTCAAGTAATAAAACTCGAGGTATCCTAATTCGTCTACAACAACTTTATGGAATTGGAATGCCCATAATAAATACGAACTTTCGTGGTCAGTTTTTTTTGGAAATTAGCAATTTATTTCATGCAAAATCCAATTTTTAATAACAACCTTAGGCTTTTGTTGAAAATCGAGATTTTGTTTTCCTGCTCTTAAACTTTCTTTGATGGAAAATTTCCATTAATTTATATTTTGACAACCAATTTAATATATTAAAACTATATTCGGAAACAGAAACTAATACTTCGAATTTAACTATTACATATAACACAACCAGTACAAACTACCTGCTGTACGTAATGGCAGTTTAGAAATAAAAGATCAAAACAAAAAACTATGGCTTATGATAATGTAGAACAGTTAAAAGCATTATTTTGTGAATTTCGAAGTTTGGAAACAATAAACTGGATTCTTACTAAAAGACAGTAAAGCAATGAGGTATTACATTTTCAATGTATCTGTTTTGTCGCAGTAGAAGTTGATCTTGATCAAGCCTTCCTAAATATACTTCGATCCTAAACTTAAAAGAATCTAAGTTCAATCCAAATATAATAATAAATACTTTTCTATTAACCTTTAGACGTTGTACAACGGAAACAAATACAAATGAATGTTATCAAAATCTTCATAAGGTTAAGTACAAAATGGTAGAGGAAAACGATCGTGACTTACCTAAACAAAACATGGAAATAAACGAAGTTCAATTGTTGCATACCAACGCCTTATTCTTTTATTGTTTCAGAAAGAGATAATACCGATTGTTGTTCTATTTAGTGAATACGTGTTTACTTCAACAATAAACTTGCAGATAACAAACAACAGATCACGTTCAGTCAATGCGTCTTTCATTTGCAGGTGTCATATTAGCAAGGAAACAGAAAAACAAACAAATTGATCATTTAAAGACAGTGTTTCTTTAATGTTTGAGCCACAGACCCCTTTGAAACACTTTGATCTACATTTACTCCACAGATGGAAATCCCATACAACTTTTGAGAATCCCTTGCGCTCCCATTACACAATTTTTGGAATATGCGTTTTTCAATAGAACAGATTTGAAGCCTTTGAGAGTACTCTGACTCCTCAGTTCTACTGTTAATGGTATTGGAAATATCAAGCTCTAAAGTTCATTTTCCCACACATTTCGCAGCGTATAGTGCAGAAATGAAGCCTTTGTACACCTTAGCTAATATGTGTTGTTTTCTTATTTTCATGTCAGGGATCTCGTGAGGTGTTTTCTTCGGGGATGTATACTGAGGGATGGAGTTAAAGGTATAATTTATGAAGAGAGAGGAACAGGAAGAGAACAAATCCAACTCCTTTATAATATTTAGGGAAATAAATTGCATGTTAAAGTGAAAATGGGTAAGACCGGGATGAATGAAGAGGGCTTAGCATGCCTTGAAGAACCTACCACTTTCGAAAGAACACTGATGATGTGGAAAGTACTGCAATCATAAGTGTTGTAATTATATCCTCACAACAAACGACGGTCTAATAAAATGTTTAATGTGACATTTCTTTTAAGAGTATTTTTACATATACATATTCAAAACGAAATGCTGTTCCACCTAAAGATGGTCTGAGGTTTGAAGCCAAAAAGTAGTACTTCGTACATATATATAAACGAATATAAAAACAAATAAGTACATGATTTATTTTACAATTTGAGTGCTGCGAGCGTAACAATTGCGTTGTTGAAATAATTCCAAATAATCTGATTAGCTTTTCAAAACGATCAGTCATTGTCAATATTACTATTTACCTGAATCTCGCGGAACCCCAGAATCCTATGCACGAACCACCTAGGGGGCGCTGGAGCCCAAGCTAAGAAAGGAAATATTTCCAAATTTATTTTAAATAGGTATGAAAAGAAGCCCTTTTAGATGGAACTATCATAATTTTCCATTTATAAATAAAAAAGGAGGAAAGTAACCACAAACAGGATTCTAAAGGGGCTACTCAGAATAACAGCAGTTGGGACAGATTTACAGCCAAAAGATCCGGCAACCAATATTTCTGTTTCATCAGTTTTTCGGCCTGAATGTCGGACCGCACTTTTTAATTTACCGCGTTGGCGCGCCATTGTTTTCTGGAGGCGCCGCGCCGTTCATGTTTTGAAGGCACTGTAGACCAGAATCAGATATTTGGTCATACTTACTACCGTTTAGGCTTTTCCGTTACAATAGGATTTTCCTGGTACGTTCCTCACCGCTGGATGGCAATGTTTAAGTTGCAATATTTTTTAACATTTTCACATTGCTTTTTTTTTCTTGCTTATTGGCAATACAAATCTTTTAAAATAAATATTAGTTATATTTATAAATTAACTAACAAAAAAAACTAATAAAAAGTAGAAATAAAAAAGCGAACTTTATGAATTCCCAAAACACTCTTAACGCTTTTGTCAAAACCTAAAATGTGTCACGGTTCACGTGCATTTTAAAGAGCGCAGAAAACTCGTGTTAATTTGGCAATCCTGCTTGCAGTAGTTAACAGGTATTCCTTCTCTTTTAATCATTTATTTGCTACTAAATATATAAATATATACATTAAAAACAAGGAATTCTTGAAAATTCGACAGTTCTCAGATCCAGATTTTTGATTCGCAACTTGTATTAAATTGTAGAAAGGGAAAAGCAGAAGATGATAGTAGGACTCACATCAAGTCACTATTTTAACTATTTGTTAATATTTTTTAGTAAGATCTCTAAAAGTCACTATTAGGAAGATAAAGTCACTAAAACCTATTTTTTTCTAAAGTGTCATTTCTTTTAGTTGAAATGAATTTGTAGATGTTTAGAAAAAAACAAGGGTACATTATTGATGATATAGTTTCCTTCAGGGCGCCATCTTTCAGCGGATTACTATGGGTTTGGCCTTTCCGGGAATACCGGATTTGATGTTAACAATAATCTCCTTTTATGTTTAATACCGTTTCATGCTGCTTTTGTTATCTGTTTCCATTTCTTTCCTATTTTATTGTTGACTATCGGACATGTTCATGGTAACTGATGTTACTAAATTACCGGTATATCGTATCTGGTATAACTTATCAAATCAACAATTTAATGCATCATTAATGGTACAAGAGACAGATTGGTGCGTCTCATTACTCACTAACCAAAACTCCTCAGCAACCATTTACTCAGAAAAGAGAGAGAGAGAAATAGAGACAGAGAGTGAGAGACAGACAGTGAGTGTGTGAGTGTGTGTGTGTGTGTGTGTGAGAGAGAGAGAGAGAGAGAGAGAGAGAGAGAGAGAGATTTAAAATTATTATTACGTTGAACCCAAGGTACGTACAACAGAATAAGTGAGAAGGTATGTTCATCTGGCGCTTCCGAAGTTCAAAATCATGTTCTAACGGTTTTTGAGACAGTGACGTCACGAGCGGATAGCAAATAGGGAACCTTTCAATAGGCGGAGGGAAAATAATTTATTATTGCCGTTTGAGTGCAAATTTTTTGATAAAATAAAAACTGTTACAATGTGCAATATATGGACTATAAAATAAAAAAAATCCCTTCAATAGCTGCAGCCTGTTATTTGATTTGAATCGTCAATTTTTCATCAGTTTATAATACAAATGATTTTAGAAAAAACTTCTGAATGTGAATTTTTTGATACAAAAATGACCACTTCCCCCACCCAAGATCAACATTTTTGCTGTCAATTCTTCAATTTCTTTGAACATTTTAAGATGATGAAGGGTGTTTAATAATCAGAAGGGTGGTTAGACCGGAAAAGAGCGAATATATTCCACAAAATATTCATTTTATTATATTTTTTCTTTTGAGCTACTTTGTTATATTCTTGAAGTTTATACTGATTTTTTTTTCTTAAGCTTATGTCAATTACAAGGTCTTATTAGCTGATAATACAGGGGCACTGCGCGAACTGATAAACACCACGGACTATGTTGATGGACCACGAAAGTTTTAAATCTTTTCCTTGACTGGTAAAGATATTTTTTTTAATGATGTATTAAGAATGGGCAAAGGTTTTTAAGGAATTGACCTTTCTTATCGTCTGTAGGCCCTTTCAGGACTTTAGGGTAAATAAAAAGCAAGGAAAAATTGATTTTCTTAAATTTATTTTTTCATCCGATTTTCCGAATTTTTTTGTGAAGTTTATACCAATGCTTTCTTTTGTTTATGACACTGACAACAAGGTCTCGCTGGTTTCTCTGCTAGTCCAACATGTACACAGTGAATCAAGAATGAAAACATGGAAATGTAAAAATACACGATATTTACATTATTTTTTTCTTTAGTTCACAATGGTTCGTGGTGTCCTCAAATCTTGCAGCGTTAATTTAACTTATTTCCCGACGTCACGCAATGATGAAAATTGCACAGCGACGTAAGTCGGGAGACAATACAATATGCTATTGTTACATTCATATAGTTTTATATTTTAAAAGCATATTATAATATTTCTATTTAATATGGACATTTTTAGCCTAAAATAAATACTAACCTGCAACCATCTGTCGTTTGACTGGTTGCAGAACGCTTTAGGATTTGGGACAGGAAACATTAGCTTGAGAAAAACTATAGGAACACAGAAATAACTAAAAAATAAAGACATACTTTTCTTATACAATTCGTACTAAAAAGTGAAAAATAATTTTGTTTATGAATGACTAAATAGAAAAGCATGGGGCGCGCCAATTCAAGAACTTATAAAGTGACTGTATATTAGAGCGCACGCCATGCATAAAAATATTTTTAACTTTTTAATATATATATATATATTTTTTAAATTATGTCTTAAAAAGTATTTTTTATTATTTTTTTACTCACATCACTTTGAGTAAAAAGAAAATCTGAAATAACTACTGAAAGGTTATTTCTGAAGCATCACATTTCATAGAGATATCTGGCAGGTTTACTGTAATCAAAATAATCTTGTCCGTACAAGGAAAACATACGACGCTAGGAATTTTGAAAGGAGTGGAAATTTCATTACAAGCAAAAATTTATCTTTTATACTGCAATGTTTCCTTATATAGATATATGTGGCAAGGCTACTGAATTTATATACTCTTATTCCTTATTATATCAATAAATTCCCATCCAGACAGCCATAATAAATTATTTAAGGATAAAAAATTCACTATCCAACTCAAATAACAGGCCGAAGCTCTGAAAGTATCGTAGCTATTGAAACCAAATCTATCTCATATTATAGGCAATATAGCGTAGATTATAACAGTTGTTTTGGTTTATCAAAAAATTCCTATCCAAAAGGCCACAATAAATTATTTCTCACCACCTCTTAAGAAATTTCCTATGCGCTATCCGCCTGTGACGTAAATGAGGCGTGGTTTCCGAAGGGACACGATGGCGGCGATGAATGACGAATTTTATTGCACATTCACACGGCTGTGGCGGTTTCGTATGAACGAAGAGTGTGTCTGATGATGCCAAGTTGTTAGTTGGCGAAACCGTTACACGTTTTTAGTTTTTAAATAAAACCTATTTGCTTTGCTCAGCCATTATTTTATCTTGAGTTTACAAAAACAAGGATTTGATATGGAAAATATCATAGAATTAATTATGAAAATTTAGATGCCATTTTGGATTTTCGGGATTCCTACATCAATTTCAAAGTGCCTCGATATCTGAAAATGATCTTACAGGTATGTCTACTTAACATGATAAATATCATGCTTTTATGAAAAAGTGCATAATTTTTCACCTAATCGGCCCCACTAATTGTAGTGATTCTACACGAAAGATTTGTTTGAATTTTGTATATTCTCAATAAAAAACAGAATTGTAGATCTTTAATCTTTTATAATGTTTTTATTTTTCATCGTACAGAAAAAAAATATTTTTACATATAGTGTTTGATTTTTATAAAGAATGTTTCTATTTGTCTCTTTGTATTTCCTGATAGAGGTAATGGTTCTGCAGTAACTCCCGAAAACCGTCAATTTGGCCGCAATTTTCCAATGTGGCGGCTAGAGCACAAGTTGGATTTATAGGGACTTCTAATATTTCATTAGTAGGGGTCAATCGACAGTTGTGCTATGTCTCAACTTCTTTCTGATTTGTTAGGTTAAATTTCCTAAAATTTCTCGACTAAAAGTAACACACGGACACTAAGTTTTACAAATTACGGACATTATGTATATTGTCATTCGGAGACACAAATCACAGCTTGGAGATATCCGGCCAAAATCTGGTGCGGGCAGGCACATATTGGGGTGGGTGGGTTCGGGGGGTCCGGACCCTCCCGAAACTCAGTCTTATATAAAAATAGTATAATTTCAGGTGTACATATTTAGTATACATTTCAAGCCCAGACATACCTTGGACCCCTCCCAAAACCAAGTTCTGTATACTTACCTGGGTACGGGTTAGTTTTTTTTAAAAGAAACTCAGATATTTGCTACTTGACAGGAGAAAGGCACAGACTTAACACAAATGCTAAAGAAAAGTTATATATGTTACATTTTAACCAGTTTACTTCCTTCTTGAGTAGTAGAAATATGGAGAGACTAGGATATTAAAAGGTATTGGTTTACTCTTTATATTCTTTCCTCTCAAATTGAATGCTTTTCTGGTGAATGTTTCTTCGATTTTCTGTCACTTTTTTTATTTGTGGTTACTTTTTAACTATTTTAAAACGATTTAATGTTGTAATCCCTTCTATGGTCGCTTTATCTTGTGGAATAAACTACTTTAGATTGAACGATACTTACTCAAAAATCTACGCTAAAGTAATACAATACTCACGATTGATGTTATGCATGCAAAATATTATTTGTTTGCCGATGGTGATCTATGAGCTTTACCGTGAATTTTATAGGTAATTTACCTGTATTTTTCGAAAATGTTGAATTCGATTAACGCCATGTATTAGCCTGTAACACAATTTGAGAGACACGTTAGATGTCACTTTAAATGAAAGTTATAAATGCAACTAATTTTAACACGCGATCAAATAAATTTAACACATTCATGATCACTATCAGAATGAATTTATGCTGTTTAGAATAGTTGCTATACTAAAGATACATATTGACGATTTTTATCAATATTTGACAGTCTTTTTCCATATTTTGCTGTTAATATGTTAATATTATGATATTAAAATTAGTTTCAACATTTACACAAAATTAGAACAACTCCAAGAACCAAACCATGAATTTTGGACTTTAATCAAATCCTTTAACAAAACTAATCTGAAAACGATCAACAGACCTTTACATGGAGCAAATGGACTCGTCTACACTTCCAATGATAAAGCAGAAGTACTGGCCGAGCACCTGGAAACCCAATTCATGGTTAATGCCGAACCTTACGATGAAGACACCATCACAGAAGTTCACCGTTATTTGAATCACAAATCTTTTGACCACCCTTTCGACCCTACCACGTTAATTACACCACGTCAAGTACAACATGCCATCAGAAGACTCCACAATCGTAAAGCTGCGGGACCTGACAGAATTTCTCCACAACCGCTCAAACATTTGCCAAGGAAAATGCTAGTCTTGATTACTCGAATATTTAATGCAATTCTCCGACATGGTTACTTTCCACCTCAATGGAAACTAGCAAGAGTGGCAACCATACCCAAGCCCGGTAAAGTATCGTCCAATCAGTTTGCTCTGCACTCTCAGTAAAGTTTTCGAACGATTAATTCATATCTGCCTATCTGAACATGTACAAGCTCGAAATTTACTACCAAATCAGCAATTTGGCTTCAGAACTAAACATGATACCACTGCACAACTTGTTCGCGTAGTCGAAGAAATCACACTTCAGTTCAACAATCGAGGTCACACCATTGGTAACTTCTTGGACACCTCTAAAGCATTCGACCGGGTTTGGCATAAAGGACTACTTTACAAATTAAGCATTCTAGGATTCCATGATCAATATCTCCGTTTGCTACAATCATATCTACAAAATCGCAGCTTCTATGTCAACTACCAAGGTTCTGATTCCACCATTCACCCAATCACAGCAGGAGTTCCTCATGGATCAGTACTAGCACCGTTACTCTTTAATTTATATACCTCAGATATACCGACTCATCTTCACACTAAGCTAGCCACCTTCGCTGATGATACCGCCATCTTTGGATCCTCCCGTAATCTCCGTTACTCACATCTTTACGCACAACGTCATCTAAATTCTATGGAAACATGGACCACGAAATGGCGAATGAAACTAAATGCAGAAAAAACAACCGTAGTTCATTTTTCCAAAAGATATACAGGAATACTACAACCACTCACCCTTTTCGGCATCCAACTTCCATATAGCAATTCAGCAAGATATCTTGGAGTTGAACTTGATCGTACCTTACTATTCCAGCCACATCTGAAAGCAGTTGCCACTAGAGCACTAACCAGACTACTAGCACTCTATCCGATCCTCCACAGTCGAGAATTAACGCTGAATGCAAAATTAAACGTATACGTCATGATGATTCGCTCCATTTTAATTTATGCTGCTCCTGCATGGCAACATGCAGCGAAATATCACCTGATACAACTGCAACAAATCCAAAATCGTGCGGCAAGAATTATAACTGGACATAGCAGAGATACAAGAATCGCTCAATTGCATGAAGATCTGTCATTACCATTACTCACCGAAGTCATTGAAACCAATTGTCGTACATTCAAGCACCGCATAACCACCTCTCCTTATCCTACCTTACATACTATTGGAACCGCACAACCTCTCCGCCATACCCATCGAATGCCCCATCCCACATAATCCTACTAATAACAACTTCGATTACCTGTCATGAATTCATGATCAATCATCTTTTTATGGAAGGACTTTTAAACATCTAGCCTCACTGACAATCTTAAACATCTTAGCCTCGCTACATAACTCCCTTCCTCCAACCTCGTCAACAATAACCTAAATAAAACACGATTGTAAATAATGACTAAATTAATGCTTTGCAACTTATGACTAACCACCTCACTTTTCACAATCATTGCCTTAGGGAAGCGACAGTTGCTCTCTAATCACTACCGATTGTCATTCATCTCGCCAACTACAAATCAATTGGAAGGCATGAGCAAAATGCTCGAAACTTCACATCCCACCCCGTCATTTACTCTGACTGACTGACTGACACTATTAGAAATTGAACAATTTAGTTGTCACATGTCCAAAATATAGTCTGTTTTCCTGTATAATGTCGTTTATGAAATATGAACTTCCCATTGTGTTTGCCTAATGCACTATTTTCCATTTCGCTAAAACATGTATTATTATTTTCTTTGTAAGGAACATATATATGTAAAACTTTTGCTACAAGTAACTGATAAACATGTTTTCATTTCACTTTAACATTTTCTTCAAATCTGTGTGTGATAGGGAAAACCTAATTAAGCTTTCTGAACCCACATCACCTTCTTATTTTCATCATAATTTCCATATTACACTTTCATTTACTACACTTTATATTATGTTTTATCTTTATCATTATCCTGCGCTTTCGAATAGTGGATGACAGATTTCGGCTAAAATTTATGTGATGGAAAAATTTAGTACGATTTTGTAATATATCTCCAGTCACTTGGATGTACTACGTCAGAATTGTATTTCAAAATTTAGCATTTTTTTTATTTTTGTTTCTGTGCTCCATCAGGATAAAATTGACGACAAACTTTGTTAATGACCAGCAGTAGTTTAGTTGGTAGAGCGTTGGCAAAGCAATCTGGAGGTACTGGAAATCCTCCCAGAGGCGATCTATGGTTAGTAAGATGTTTTGCAAGTTTTTTTTTTCAGTCACATGTAGCAAATGTGAGATTGTATTTCCTGCCTTCTTTACTCCATCCCGACCTGAGCCGAAGTTACTTCGATGCCATAAATAAATCAATTCAACAAAACTACGTCAAAGAGAGAAAATCAAATCATTTTTGTAAAATCTCAAAAAGAAAACATATTTGCGAAAAAAAAAATAGAATCAATTTGGTCAAATATATATCGAACTGGGAATCTCTATATAACGAAGAGATAACATTGTCTCTCATCCATTTGGCTATTTGATTCACCATAGTTTAAACTTTAATATTGAAAAATAATTAACAATGATATTATTGTAAACATATAAAGTGATTCTTTGAAATGGCGTATCTCGATGTGCACACTTAGGTTTTCCTTCTTTGCTCAACAAACTTAGATTTTGGTTCTTGATTGAAGCTTCCCTCATGTCTTGACTTTCATAGTCGCAGTTGCTCCAGGTAACACTTATTTTCTTATTTTTCATAGACTAAGTGCCTTGGAAGTTATAGGCCGTGGTAGTAATGAGAAATATAACGTTGTGCAGTGTCCGTATGCTTGGTATCGCATGCATCGAAAGAGAAAAATAATCAGTGCAAATTGTGACACAGATAATTAATGATATATTGCCGTATTCAAAACATTGAGAAATATATTATACTGTATACGCCAGTGAAGCAGTCAAACCTGACAAAGAGGAGCTTACCGTATGTTGCAGATCACAATTAAACTCTCTTCCATATGATTACTTCATGTACAAGTGTTTAAGCTATTTGCCGAGCCAAAGGAGTTCCCTTTTATCGATTACCCCGTTACAAATTGCTTTATTTGTTGAGAAGCCTTTGTCATATTGGTTACGAAACTTTTCGTAGAAAATACCGAGGTGCCTAAAAACGGTGGTTTGTGTATGGTATCCAAAAGTACTGTTCGAAACGCATCGCTTTATTACATTCTCTGAAGCCTAATCTAACCCAATCAAATGTTAACGTGCGTTTTGCTGTGACAGGTATCATCATTTTTTTTAAAGGAAAAAGACTAATCTGTCATAGAAAGTTATTACACAACTACGAGAATAGCTAGATCTTGTGATTCTATTGCGGTTGTATGTCAAAATGTAAAGGTATCTCACTCGAGTTGAGGTGTGAGGAAAAGTAGGATTTTACCCATAAGAGACTGATGCGTTTTGTAAACAACCAATTTTAACCTCTCTGTACACGGTAGGGGGAATAGCCATTATTAGTGCTAACGACGATCGCCTTTAGGGTAGAAAACAACGCAAGTGAAAGTAAAAATACAATAAGAAAGCGCGTATAAATGAACGTCATGCTGAGTGTATAGTTATTGTTAAAATAAGCAACTTTATATCAACCAAAAAGGTCATTTTTTCTACTGAGTAACCTGTCCCAAATTGATTGTTTTATTTAGTTAAACTGTAGGTAGACTAAATAGAGTGGGAAATACAGCTAATACCGACAGAGTTGATCAGGTTCGTCATGGTATAAATGTCAAAACATCACGTCAATCGTGAGGGGATTTCTTTGAGTTAGTTCTCGACCATTAGCTACGACTCTGGTTAAAGTTGATTCTTTTCTCTTGCCAGTGTGTACAGCATTTTCTGTATCCAACCATTAAAAAAAATATTCTTCTGAACTGACATTAACTTCCTTCGGTTGTCGTTTCAAAAAAAAATCTAATACTTTGTTTACATGCGGCGCTGTTTAATATTGTGGGTGGTTGTCGGTATAGTAGGCATTAGCGAACCTTACAGCATCAGTAGTGTTAAGTACGCTTTAGACATATATAGTACGACGGGCGTTCCATATTGATTTACACTTTATTTTTTTCTTCTTTCAGGGTCTACCATTGAGCTCGCCCTGAAAGTTGGAAGTAAGTAGTACTTAGGTTTGCCTTCAGGTGGAAGAACAATACAGAGACGTGTAAACCCTGTACCCTGCAGCACATTTCACCAACAGCTGTAAGTACGTGAGCGGACAACATGCAAGCTGATCAGCAAGGACAGCGCTCGACAACGTGGTTTCTGTGGAAAGCCTGCGGAAATTCACAGGCGATTGGTGGCAGTTTGTGGAGAGTGCGCACAACTGGGTGGATAGCTGGAAAATTGGCCGCACATCAACGGCGAAGGGAACCAGTTCTGGAAGGAAAGTGACTGTGACAACACCAGTGAACAGTTCAAGAGTGGAGCGGCTTATTCAGGTCAACAGGTGCATCACGTTCACGGAACTGGAGGCAGCCACAGGACATGCCAGAACACTCGGTACCGCATAGTTCACGAACACTTTAAGATGGGTAAGGTGTCTGCCAGGTGGGTTCCCAAATCCCTGAATGCTACACAAAGACAACAGCTCAAGTACGTGAGCAGTGATCTTCTGCAACGCTACAGCCAGGATCCAGAAGGCTTCATGTCCAAACTCGTTACTGGCGACGAGACTTGGCTGCACTACCACGAGCCAGAGACCAAAGCCCAATCAATGCAGTGGAAGCATCAAGGCAGCCACACGCCAAAGAAGTTCCGTACACAGCCCTCCGTAGGCAAACGCATGGCAACAGTCTTCTGGGACAAGGATGGAATCATACTCATTGACTGACTGGAACCCGGGACCACCATTAACAGCGAGTCATACGTGACAACGCTTCGGAGTTTGCGCCGTGCAATTCAGATGAAACGACCAGGAAAATGGGCGAAAGATGTTTTCCTGCAACACGACAACGCTCGTCCCCACACGAGTCGGGAAACCACGACTGCCATTAATGAGCTGGGGTTCCAGGTGCTTCCACACCCATCTTATTCTCCTGACTTGGCCCCTTCTGATTACCACCTCTTCGGGGCATTGACGAAACCACTGCGTGGACATCATTTCGCCGACTTCCAGGAACTGCAAGACGCTGTCCGGATATGGGTGCGACAGACTCCGAAAAAGTGGTTCGCAGAGGGCATAGAGAAGTTGCCACATCGGTGGCGCAAGTGTGTATTTATTAATGGAGACTATTTTGAGAAAGTGGATGTTTTTGCCGAGGCATAAAGGTTCTTAAAAGTGTAAAAAATAAATGTGTAAATCAATATGGAACGCTCCTCCTAGGTAAACGATAACAGGAGAACCGAAAATCTCGTATTTTTTAGATACTGTTGTTCATTGATTTGAGGATGAGATGAGCTCATCAATATAGTGTGTGCAAGCCTGAGCATCTTAAAACAGATAAACGTGCACGTTAGAGCTGTGTAATTGTTATAACACATAGTAATTCTGTTCTCACTGTTATCAGAAATTAATCATTACTGCGTAATGAAAACTCATATGTTGTGATTTGAACATTGCGTCTCTGTAAGGCGAAGTACCAAGAAAAAAGTACCATCTGTAATAAATCATTTTATCGGGATATATATGTAAAAGATTCCGTGCCTCCGAGAAGTGAGAATCTCATTGCTAGCATAAACTTAGAAGGACTTTTTAGTTACCTTAGCTGTAACGTTGTTTGCAGTTATTGAAGAAATATTAGTTTTCCAGTCCTAAATAATGTCAAGATTACCGTTAGAATTTGTGTAATCCGACATATCTACTCATTTGTTGTTGAGTTTCAGATCTATATTAATAAAGTAAACTTTTTGAAGATATGTCTTGTACGAAAGTTTGATATCATTATAGAGTATAAATTAAAATTTAAGATATCCCGTACTATACCAACCGTTACTTGAAGACCGGTTATAAAAATAACAGCGATATTAATTTCATATTTGTATGTTAATATATCATTGGAACAGAACATTGGCTGTCCTAAGGTTGATATGTCGTGTAAAACATTAGCAGAAATATTCCACACAAGAAGAAAAGGTACTGAATAAGGTAAGAAACTTCGAAAAACTTAAACTTTATCCCAACACTTTAGTGGATCGAATATGTGCATAATTTACATTTTTTACAGCTTCGGTGTTTGCAGAATTGTTTGTATCTTATTCTGATTATATTCTCAGTATATTGGCGTTTGTTGTTACCGTGATTCGTTCGATCCATCACAGCTTTATCAGGTTTTCTGATCGGTGTTATCCACGAGGGTATATGTATCTTGGTAAGTCGAGCGCTACTTGTATTTTTATTTTTATTACACCCTTATGAATCGTCATCAAACATTTTAAGAATAGGTTGTATCGCTTTATCGTATCATATTTTCGAATCCTAGGTCATACTTGGTTCATCCTTTTGGGGCGAGCACTCCCCTCGCTCCGCAGACTTACTCGCAACTATTGTTATCCCTTCAGGAGCCCAGGCCGATTAAAGCGTATCTGAACTGTGATCGTTCCCAGGACCGTAAAGTAGTGGTAGAACAATAGCGCCTGTGAACGGAGTCCTGACCATTTTCATTAATGATAGATAGCACTGAGCATGGATACAGGACGGTAACTGTCATGTAATAGTGCGACTGAAAAGGAACTGTGATAATATGTCAACTGGACTAGAATCTCTACTCAATTGTCTCGAATGTTGACCAAATTTTATATACATCCGCCTAAACTTATGAACTAAGTTCTGCAAACTTCCAGACAACAAGCCATACATTTTGAGGTATAGCATTGATGAAGATAATACACTTTGCAGTCTCGATTTTCATTTAAAAAATGAAAACTAAATATTTCCTACTATTAATTACGAGAATACGGTTAATTCTTGTGGGGAATTTCTAAAATTTGGTATTTCAACAATAGTAATAAAATAAATGGTATATCAGTTTAAACAAACTAAGTTGTGAACATCATCTTACCCCACCAGCTGCAGAAAGATGGTATGGATGGTTTGACAATATTATTTTGATGGTTTGCAATAATATAAGGTAGAAACATTGTGTTTGTGTGTAATTAGAACTTCTAACAAATCACCCCTTTAAAAAAAATATGTTTCATTTGTTTGGATTGTGTTTAACATCAGAAACGCCTGCAAGCTTGTAAGAAAGGAAACTACAGTTTTTGTTAACATTAAGAATACCCAAGGTTAAAGAGCATATATGTTCATTAAATCTTCTCGAACTCTTTTAATTAGTTCGGGACGGGCGTAAGCCATAGTGCTGTTACCGCCCATAAAATTCATTTTACTTCTTTTAATTAGTTATATTATCGGTAATTTCTTTTAAGCTGTTGAGCGTAACGCTTATGTATGATTTAGTTTACTAACTAAACACAATACCTTTAGTTAACTCATGTTTGTATCACCATAATTAATACAACCTTTAATAGAACTGTTTTAGCGCCTTTCCACGTATATCGTTAATAATACTCTTTATTGAACAGTACAAAATGAAAGAATGATTTGCAGACATTAAACCATCGGGAAATCAACGAAACATGCTAACATCTCTTATTAGAAGTTTAATTATCTTATCTTGCATTCTCTGAGCTTAGTTGTTCCGCTCGGATTCCTCACAACAGTTTACAGGCATGCATTGATTTAGTTCATGTTGTTTTACTGTGTTGATAAAATATTTTATATTTATCTCACAATACATAACTGCACTAAATATAAGAAATATTTCAATTGATTAACATAATCATCCAATTATCATCATTTAACATCAATCATAATCATCTTCCTGATCATCATGAACAACGGCGCCCATCAGTGGGAAGAGGGGCGCTCGCCCCCCTAGCCAGAAAAACTTAAACTTATATGGCACAAAATGAGTGGATCATGTCAGTCAAAACTTAGAAAAAGAAGTCAGTGTGTGTATGGGCGACGTCCTTTCCACCCCCACTGAAAATCACACCAAGGACGCTCTCGATAATGTTGACCAATAAGATGCAATCTGTCATGTTATTCCTGCTTCCTCAAACTGATCTGATATCTGCTCCCAATCTGATGTAATACTCCTTATTAGTGGAGGTATTCTTGAATGTCTTTCTTGGCCAATAGAAGTTGGGCAGTATACGCAGTATACTGGGCAGTATACGCAATAGAAGTTGGGCAGTATAAGCAGTATACCTTTTTACCGTATGTTATTTTCTTTCGAAAACCTCCGAATTCGTAGCCCTGAAATTCCCAGTATCACTGAAATGTCTTTTGTTTCTAGTTTAATCTAATCACTCCCTAATTTATGGGCAGTGTTGAAAATAGCAAAACAACAATTTACAGTAGCTTAAACCTGTATTAGTTCAATAACTGCCGTCCAGTAGGTCTGAGTCTTGAACGGTTTCAAATTGTACCGGTGAAAGAATACAAGCCTCGGGAATGCAAAAAAGATTTTAGAGTACAGGATCAACATGGGCGTCATCTTAAAATCCCCATATTGGATGAAGGTCAGTTTTCCAAATGGCAAGTGGATCGTTTAGTCACACTTTATTTTGTTGACCAGTGTAATTTAACTCCTCATGTTTTCAATGAAAAATCTCCATAGCCCCACTATTACTTAAGTAAAATCAGTCAATTTCAAATGGTGCAGAACATTTTATACTATTTGTAGACTGTTAAGGCACAATACTGTATCTCAATTATCCGTACTGTCAGCAGCTATTGGCAATTTTTTGATACATTATTGGCATTAATAATTTTATTGAGTTTATTTAATTTTGCAGAAAAAATGTACGTCGTTCAATAATTTGATCATGAGTGAATACGCTGTTGCCGTCTTTACCAATAATAATATTAATACTAGGATTAATTACATTGTGTTCTTAATCGTAGATATTTAATAAACATAGCATGTGTAATGCTGTAAATACTAATAATTTAGTAAATGCTAGTCAATGATAATGTTGAAACTTACTGGAATACAAAACTTACCGGGTTATTGCTGAAAATAATTATACATCTTTCTGTCGATACAAGTACACAAAGTATCGGTAAATAATTCAATATATGAAGTTTAATCGTTGCTAAGGAAGTTGTTTTTAATTGTTATTAAACGAGATAACAGAGATAATTATTGTCATTGTTATCATACTTTTCTTTACACTTAGACAATTGAATTATTCAGAAATAATTTACATATTACCTCTGTCTTTCATACATCGGAGGAAAAGAAACAGAAAAAAAACTGCACTTACAAATAGTTTCGACTTGCATTTCGAACATGAATGAATCAAATTAGAAACTGCTATTCAAGGATCAAAATAGGTGATCGTGTTTATAGTTCAAACATTTACGTGAATAGAATTATGGTTGAGTGTCTAAACGACACTTAAATAAATTTCCGCAGAGAAATCGCTGCTGGTATGGTTCCTATTTAGTTTCTATTTAAATATATACAAAAAAAGGGAAATGATTGAATAGTCCTAAGTGAATAAAATCAAGTTTAAATTCGAATTACTTTAATCACTACTTGTGACATCTGCAAATAGTCAAATTGATTAAACTGTTGATTCCAATGTAATAGGATAAAATAATGTTTCTAAATTCGATACTCTGAATGGCTGAGTAGTTCAGGTAGATCGTGAACAGATTTTCGACCGATCATTCAAAATCGATTATTGGAGTTAATTTATTCTATTATGTTTACAAATCATTATAATTATTCTTTGTCCATTGAATTATGGTATCTATAATGAACAGTTATTTGTATTGACGAAGTACGAGTTTTTATCTGCAGTGGCTTATTAAATGAGTTTCGGGTTGCAATGAATTAGTATGCTGGAATGTTGTCGATAGATTTTCTTTTGTTTTTAGAAGCGGTAACTACAAATAAGTACTTAATTACGTACTTCAAATCATAAGATTAGAGTTTCAGGCATGGGCGGCTTTGGGCGCCCCTGTTGTGATTTTCAGAGGAGCCAGAGATAAAGCGACAGTTATTAACGGGTTAATCACGACAATATTTACTAAATAAAGGTCGAAAAAACTTAAAAAGAACCATGTCATAAAGTAAATTAAATCTACTTTAAAATATACTTGAAGTTCATTGGAAATGCTTAAAAGAGTATAATAATGTTAATAACTTACAAGGGAAGGATTTAGGTACAAGGGAACATAATTTTTTTGGATAAGACTTGGTATATGTACAGTGTATTTCTACCCCGATGCTGATAATACCTGTTAAGCAGTTTAACTGGGTAAGGCTTCGTTTGTCCTGCCCTGTTCAAACCAAAACTGCGGGAGCCATTGCAACGGCTGCCCGGGTCAACTTCCACTTGCTCTAAACTTTGACGTCCTTTAGCAGACAACCGCGGACTTGCACGGTCGAATTACTTTGTGGGCATTATCAGCATCAAAGTGCGAATTCATATACGAAGTCTTATCAAAAAATGTCTGTTCATACGGAAACTACGGATTCATTGTAGCGGCTGTTTTCTTCTTGCTCCAAACTTTAATGGCATGTAGCCGAAAAACTAATCCTTACCCGGTCGAAATGTTTTACATGCATTATCAGAACCGGGCTACAAATACATACACTAAATCTTATAAAAATTCCTATTCGAATCTATAGTCTTCCCTTGTTAGTTAGTAAACTTTATGGTATTATTTACACAATATTTGTCAAATGTGTCCCCTGTAAATGAAAAATATGTTCTTCAATATGTGCTGGTTTACTAAAGACATTATTAGGAAACTCAAGGTTAAAACAATTTATCATAAAAAGTCAACATACAAAACGAAAAACTCAAAGCCCTATTATCAGGATTTTGTTGGACTGCGTAGGAAGTCAAGAAGGACATAACAATAATTTAAAGGCCTTTCTATCGAATTTCGAAAATAATATCAACAATGATCCAGGTGATCAACTGTGAAAACTTATTAAAAACAAAACAAAGCATCTGCAGTTTGAAAATATCTTAAAATTTGAAAGCAAGGATATGTAACAATGAAGAATTAGCTAAATACATTTGCACAATATTTTCAGTTAGTATTTGTATTCTCTTCTGTAATATTTATACTAAGTCTAGGGGTTACGAAGAAATTAAAATACTGTCTGTTGAGCAAATATATTTGAATAAAATAGAAAAGGCTATCAAAAATCTAAAATAGCAGTTGGATCTGATGGCATACCTTCCTATTTCCACATTCGCTGAGAAATTCTGAGCCAATACCTTTCCAATTTCGAAATTGGTTCAAAATTAGTCTTTGACTCGCTCACTTCATGTCCATAGGTGGCCATGGTTCGGAAAATGAATAGTATAGTCTGTTTTTGAGCTTGAGAGAAATTTTGAATAGAATAACTGATTTGAGAGTTGCGGAAAAGTCAACAGATTGACGGTTACTTAAATATTTATTGCTGTGAATACTACCTACCGAATACCTCTTTCAATTTCTTGGCCTTCGAAACAAACAGCTTGCTCATGTGTGTGTGTGGGTGTGAGAGAGAGAGAGAGAGAGAGAGAGAGAGAGAGAGAGAGAGAGGGAGGGAGGAAGAGAAAGGCAGATATTGTGAGAGAAAAAAATTGGTTTCCTCAGATAAGTTCAACGATTGTGCTAGATTTGCAATAATTATGCCAAGGACCTTATGCAACAATGCTAGGCTTAGTAAAATTAAGCTAGAAATGATAATACGTATATAGAAGAAAGTGAAATGAACGCAAAAAATATGAGATGTTCGGTCCAGATGTAGTTTGATTTCATGAAATTCAACTAGTACAATGTTATATAAGAGACATCTAACACCAACTAAGCGTAAACATTAGGTAAACTTTTTGCCGCGGAATGCACTAACAGATTTTATATTTAGCCTATGCTGTAAATCAGCTTAAGGAAACTATTTTTATCTGTTTCCTTCAGCTAATTTCGTTTACCAGTATGATTCTATTTCAACAAAATTACATTGAAAATAGTGTACGCTCTTCGCGCCATCTGTTAATTACCATTTAGAAGTAAACCATTGCTGACTTGAAAATAAAAATTTGTATGATGCTAATCATTTTGTGTCAACGTTAAACTTACCTTTAAGTTTGAAGTTATATCCTAAGCAGGTGCAGAAATTGGAAAATTATAGCAAGGAGAATAAAGTGGGGATTGTATGCTTAGCAACGTTTAATAAGTAAAATTACGTAGCTGCAGTAGATTTGAGTGAAGTGGTTGTCACAGAAATGATATGAAAATACGTATTCACATCAAAGGTAACGACAGTATGGAACTAGCTTGTAAAAGTTGGCCACACTGCTTTTAGTTCAGAATGGCCACCTTTCTGAAAGGGGTGTCCCGAATTTCGATATATTGAATCGATATCAGTATTAAAAGCTACTGAAACTTCAGTTTGGAGATTTGTTGATATTCACTACACCGATATTTTCGTTTCATTTTTAGCTTTTTCTTTCGATATACTACTCTATTAGTTTGATATTTTGATATTTAACAGAAAGCAGCAAGCGCTAAAAACAAAAAACGAAACTGATCGCTAACCTCCCTTCCTTCGCTGCTGCTGACTCTACATTTTTTATGCTTTTCGTAAACAGGACCTGTTCTATCTGCCTTTGGGACCTAAAAGAAACAGTTTGCTGTATGTCCAAGGCAAAATAAATTAAAAGTGAAGTGAAGAGTGATTCTCACGATACTGGTATATATAGAAGTGGCCCAGTGCAGATTCTGGAGAAACAACTGTAAAATGAGTTTGAGGTCGTAGCGTTCTGAGGTAAGAGTTAGGAGAAGAACCTAGTGTTAACATTGTAGCATGTAATTATGTCTGAGGCCCACATGCACTATCTGTACGCTAAAGCTTTTAAATGAGCTTTAATTTTTAATCCGATAACCCATCCATTTTAAATGTCATCCCAAGCAGTTCACTAGAAGGGTGTCTATAGTTTCATACACGTTTATATTAGCCCAGTAAACACAAATTCGCTAGGTTTACGCAATCGTTCAGTTTAACCCTATCATTATGACCTGGGGTCCGCACGGACCCCAGGCACTTTTTCGTGGCTGTCATTTTGTGCATATCCTATTCCGAGTGTTCATACTCAGTGACATCTCAAATCAAAATGTTTGTAAATCGCTTCAAGCTTTTCATTGTATACAGATCAACCGAGCTTTGTGAATTTTACCTTAAAATTTCAATGTCATATTTCTATGACCTGGGGTCCGTCCGGACCCCAGGTATATTTAAGGTATAATTTCCTTTGTATAAATTGTTTTATGCACGTTTTGAAAATTTTAAAACTTCTTTAGTTTGTCAACAAGTGGCAGGGTACTCTGTGTACACATGATTTCAACATCCGGCGCCATGTTCTTTATTTTATTAGCATTTAGAAGATCAATCTAGGTTCAAATAATTTTAACATTTCGTGCCACTTTTTGACTGTGTTTGTACCTGTTTGCGAAGCAGTGAAGACCTCTTCTGCAGTGTTCTTGAAGTGATTTCCTTTTTATTTTTAAATAACTGTACTTGAATTTGATGAAAGAAGCACAAAAAGAAGAAGAACCACAAGAACAACAACAATTATCTGTGTGCTGTGTTTTTCTCTGCAAAATGTCACGACGAAAGGGAGTTCCAATAGAAGAATTTAAACGTGTATTGGATGAAAGCGACAGTGATGATGTTATAGATTTTGGGAGTTGCGACGAATTTTCAGAATATGAAAAGGGTGTAGGGGATGAAACTGAATATATGTATTATGAACCTGATAGTGAATCTGATAGTGGTAGTGTATGTGATAGTGACTCTTCTCTTTATCAACCATGTAATAGCGGTAAACCGGCTAGACACGATAATATTTTAAATCAAGCTCATAGTTTTGAATCACGTTCAGGGCGCAAATGGACTACAAAAGACCCTCATTCAACACAAACTGCAGCCCATAATGTTTTGCGACAAACAAGGGGATTAGTAGGTGATGCTAAGAATGTTTCTGATAAATGTGGCGCACTGAAGCTGCTCATAACACCAGACATGGTCAATCTTATTGTTCGAGAGACAAATAGAAGGGCTAAACAAGTGATAGCAAAGTGGAATACATCCCATCCTGCAACTCAAAAGACATGGACTGAAACAAATGAAACAGAAATATATGCTTGTATTGGAATATTGTTACTTGGTGGAGTTTACAAATCGGCGAATGAAAGCGTTGGAGAAATGGGGTCAATGGACAGTGGGAGACCAGTATTTCGTGCTACAATGTCAATGGAACGATTCCATCATTTGCTTCGTTTCTGTCGTTTCGACAATGAAGCCACAAGAGAACAGAGCATAGAGACTGACAAACTGGCTCCCTGCAGCGATTTCTGGAAAATGTTTCTGGATAATCTGGCAAAGTTTTACAAGCCTGGATGTGACCTGACCGTTGATGAACAGTTGGTAGCATTTCGCGGACGGTGTAAAATTAAACAGTACATTCCCACCAAACCAGGGAAATATGGTATCAAAATATACTGGTGTTGTGACGCCGAAAACTAATATCCTTTGACTGCAGAAGTGTATGTCGGCCGACAGCCTGGTGCTGCTGTTGGAAGGAACAGTACTGTAGATCTTGTAAAGCGATTGGTTGACCCTTGGAAAAACAAAGGACGCAACGTCACTATGGATAACTTCTTTACCAGCGCTGAGCTAGCTGAAGATCTATTAAAAGTGAAAACTACAGTGGTTGGAACAATGCGGCATAATCGAAAAGAAGTTCCAAGAGAGTTACTTAAAGATCGCCAATGTGAAGAGAAATCTTCAATCTTTTGTTTTGATCGTGAATTGAACCTGGTTAGTTATGTTCCTAAAAAAGGAAAGGCGGTTGTTTTGCTCTCATCCATGCATCACGACAAAGCAATAAATGAAGAGAATGACAAAAAAAAACCGAGATTATTATTCATTACAATGAAACAAAATCCGGTGTAGACAACCTTGACCATTTATGCAGGTTGTATTCATGTAAGCGTAAGATACGCCGCTGGCCTATGCTTTTATCTTTCAACATGCTGGAAGCGCAGCCATAGCTGCATACATAATTTGGATTTTGAAATTCCCAGATTGGGAATTTGGAAAGCGACAGACGTCGATTATCTCTTAAACAACTTGGGAGAGAGTTAGTCAATGACCATATTCAGAGAAGACTTGAGAATCCACAAGCTCTGCAGCCTGGAGTTCGTCTATCACTTAAATCTCTGGGAATTGAAATTCCAAAACTACAAGCTGCATCTGCTGGAACTGGAAGTCAAGACAAGCAGAAAAAGATGCGGTGCCAACTGTGTCCACGTTCTTCAGATAGGAAGGTGAAGACCAAATGCAAGTGCTGCCATATTCCTTGCTGTCCGGAACACCAGCACACAATATGTGATGTCTGCGCAGGGACCAATTTAAACATGTGAATTAAACGATAAGAAACTTGGTGAATACTCGTAGTCAGTGGCTTAGGTTAAAATATGTTACATTCAGAACATTCTTAAAATTATGACAATGATGTAATTTTCTTCATTATAGCATTTTTTTTGTATCAGAATCTTGTAATATGGATAAAATAAAGTAAACCTAAAACGAGAAAAAATCAATTATAATATATTAAACTTTAACTAAGTATTAGAACAATGAACACTTAAATCACAACGTCCAAAAAAAAAAACACTTAATTCAAAAACACTTAATGTGGTATGTTTTAGAAGGACATAACGATAGGGTTAAAAGAGGCTTCATCGGTTTATGAAATGATTTTCCGAAACAAAAGTCAAGAATGTTTTTTACGTCACATACGAAATCATTTGCAGAACTCGAAACGACGGTCGAATCATTTTATGTCGCTCTTACAGAAGTTCTGAGGGAAATGGTTTCGTTGCAGATCGTGTAACAGGCTGTTTAAGAGTATCAGACGTACTCTTTTTATAAGAGTACATGTGCTTTATTCCAGAGTATACTCTATTATTTTTCAGTGGAGTACTCTCTGGTACTCTTTTTCATGTAGGTTACTAATCATTGATAGATTACTAAAGCTTTCTTAATCGGAAAGGTTTTGAAAGTTTCAATGTAAAAAAGATATTGAAAACAGAACTTCTTATATACACTGAAATGGTAGTTTTCTTTCACAGCCTTACATTATGAAGCTCAACGTGCTATTTTTTATATATGAAGCACTGTTCAGCGAAAGAGAGAGAAAGAGAGGAGTTCGAGTCAGAGATCGAAAGCAGTGAGCAGCAACAAAGTCGGACCTGCCACTTGTTAGACGTTTAAGAGGCTGACAAGAAACACTTCCCATTGGAAGGAGCCCGATTTTTTTTATATATTGTAAACAATTGTGCATTTTGTATTATTGGCCATTTTATTAACTAATGACTTAGGCGCGTCACAAGTCAATTAGTTGTTAAGTCTTTAAAATCCACAAACAAACATACATTCCCGAGCTGGGATTCAAACCTGGGACCTTCGAGTCACTGGCCTATGCCCCAACTCACACGACTATCAGGAGGCCGATTCCCGAACAGACGCGTACGACTCTCTAGCGTTGACAGAAGTCACGAGGTTAGTATACAATCATATTCCTGACACATCATGACTTGGTGTTTGTACTCGTTAGGTTAAAATATTCAATCATTGTACTTTGTGTAGAGACTACAATTTTGCAGCCAATTAGACTGCCAGATTCCGGTCTGATTTCAATTATCGATTGGTCGAACGTATTAAATAATCGATCAGTGAAATCAAAGTTGCAGGCAATGACCTCGATCAAAAAGCGATACTGGACTGACTGTTGTCATTGAAAATTTCATTAATATATGAATCCAAGGAGCTGGAGACACATTCTCATTTGTCCACTTCCGGTCTAGACCAATATGAGCCAAATTTTCGCTTCTAACTCAGTTTTGTACGCTTGATATTGCTGTGTGGCCCGCTTTTAGGTAGATTTCGAAGAAAAATCTACCTATCAAGATCGGTACAATATCTAAGTATATAAAGAGGTAGCGATCACAGTTGAGAGCTTCGGCTCTCCTCTCCCAACACGTCTGGTAAGCGTGGGAGCAGTAGACCACCTCCTCCCTCCGGGAGAGGCCTCATCCAGTAGTGGATTGAATATGGCTGTGTATTATAT
>JAGDQP010002300.1:14097-50681 GCA_022664845.1 Lepisma saccharinum | reverse complement strand
GTTTGAAAAAGTGTGAAAATCATACCTAGTATGGTGTGGGGCCTCCTTTTGCGTCCAAAACAGCTTGGATCCGACGTGGAATGGACGTATACAGCTCCTGAATCGTGGTGTGTGGAATGTTGTACCATTCTTCCTCCAAAACATGCTCCAGTTCCTTAAGGGATGATGGTGGAGGGTAATGAGACCGAACACGCCTTTCTAACACAGACCACAATGGCTCAATGATGTTCAGATCTGGTGATTGTGGGACCCAGGGGAGGTGTGATAGCTCCTGGTCATGCTCCTCAAACCATGATTGCACCGTTTTTGCAGCGTGACAGGGTGCCAAATCATCTTGGTAGATGCCATCACCATCCGGGAACAATGTGTGGGCCATGGGTAGAACCTGGTTCCCCAAAATGGCCTCATACGCCTTAGCATTCATCATTCCATGCAGGGCTATGATGGGACCTGCAGAAAACCACGATATCACTGCCCATACTGTAACAGAACCACCCCCATGCTTTACAGTTAGGCGCAGACAGTCTGGATCATAGGCCTGCGACGGTGTTCTCCATACGTAAACACGACGGGTTGTTGGAAACAAGGTGTAGATCGATTCATCGGAATACATTACGTGTTTCCACTGATCAAGCGTCCACTCCTTGTGGTCCTTGCACCACTGGATACGCCGCTTCGCATTTACTGCTGTGACCAGAGGTTTGGCGATCGCGGCCCTGGCATGAATTTTCATTTTATGAAGTTCCCGTCGCACTGTTTTTGATGAAACCGGGTTCTGAAGGCCGGAAGTGAGTTCAGACGTAATTTTCATTGCAGTGGTCTGCGTTTTAGCTGCTAAAATCCGTTTTAATGCCCTCCTGTCCTTATCGGACCGGATTGTCTTTCGACCACTGTTGTGCTTTGCAGACGTTGTTTGCCCATGCATTGTGTATGCCCTCGTGACATTGGGCATAGTGCCTCTCGATACCCCCACAATGGTCGCCACTGTTGTCACTGAAGCTCCAACCAGACGGGCACCAACGATCATGCCTCTTTGGAAGTCTGTCAGGTCGCCCATTTTACCGCACCACTTGCACACCACGACACTCACAGGTGAACTGGGTACTGCTGACGGAAAAGGATGGTCCACATGACACATTGAAAACAAAACACGATCGGCAACCGCAACACGTGGTGTACAGTGGCGGGCCACACTTACGTGTCCTGTATGACGTGTTTTTAGATTTTTTGTCCAACCCCTATATATATATATACACAACCATATATATTTATATATTTACACGCTAGTGGCCATAATTTTAAAGATATTTGAACCAAATTTTTATATGTTGTTTCTAGGCTCAATAGCTGCGGTTAAGTTCGTGAACGAGCAAAATCGGTCGCCATCTTGGATCCAAAATGGCCGCCGAACCCATTGTCGTATAGTATACACAGCCTAAACCACTGAGGCTATTGAAATCAAATTTGGCATAAAGGTACAACATCACTGTTTGATTACGAAAATGTTACCTAATGAATTCAAAGACGCCATCTTGGATCCAAAATGGCTGAAGCAAGAAATTTATTTTCCATATCGTTTGAGCTAGAGGTACGAAATTTGGCATAAAGTTGTATTGTCACTAGTAGTTCAAGAAAATATTTACGAAATGTTGAAAAGTCGCCATCTTGGATCCAAAATGTCCGCCGAACCAATTGTTGTATAAAATACACAGCCTAAACGGCTACAGCTAGAAATATCAAATTTGGTAACAAGGTACATTATCACTTGTACGTTACTAAAATATTACAGGGTGCATCCAAAGATGCCATCTTAGATTCAAAATGGCTGATCTAAAAATCCATTTTCCACACCATTCGAGCTAGAGATACGAAATTTGGCATAAAGGTGCAATATAATGAGTAGGTTAGGGAAATATTAAAACATTTGGGAAAAGTCACGATCTTGGATCCAAAATGACCACCCAAAATCCCCTTTTGCACACCGTTTGAGCTGGATAAATGAAATTTCTTGAAGGTATACCATAACAAGTAGGACACGACAATATAAGAAAAGATTCAAAAAGTCGTCACCTTCGATCCAAAATAACCACCTCAAAAACCCAATTTCCAAATCATTGAAAGTAGAGAAACGAAATTTTATTTGAAGGTGTATGACCATGCGTAGGTTACAATAAATGGGGCAAACCGCCCCTTTGGGGGACCAGCCCACCGTGGGAACGTGCAGATGGACACCATGGAGGTGTAGTACTGCAGGGAGATTTTGGTTAAGATAGAGGAGGCGCATCCTCTCAAAAGCACTGAAGTTGGGGACGCAGCCCCTTACAGGGTCTGGGGGCAGCGCTCCCAGCGATGCAAAGCAAGTATATATTGTGTATATACACGTCTTGTCGGGTATCGTTGATCAGTTGATGAATAATCTACAATCAATAAATAGTTTTTCGATAGCACTCATATAAGGCGAGATTTGAATTTTTGAAAATAAAAAAACTTCGAGATCTGCCTCAGGCTGTAGGCTTACCGAAAGGGATTTTTCTATTTATGTTTTGATTCTTGCAAAATACGTAAATATTATTTACAGTATTTTCTATTATAAGCAGAGTACAGTATACTATTATATGAATATCTCAGAAATTAACACTTAAATCAGAAAACGGGCCACACAACGATAAGAAGCGTATACAACAGGGTTAGAACTAAAAATTGTGTTCGTATTGATTTAGACTGGGAATGGACAAACGAGTTTAAATATTTGCTCTGGCGTCTATCTTTTGACACTAAGCAGTCACTTAGTGTCAAATGTTTACGTAGAGCTCGATGGTTGCAGGACTCGAAAAGAAAATAACAAACAATGAGCTATAAAGTTAAAAATGAACAAAATAAAAAAAAATGGAAATTACAAAAAACAACCCATATTTGATTTCTGGAATACTTTTTTTCGTAAAGAAAGGTGAAGAAAGGTGTGGCATGAATTGACTAAAATTCTAAATCAGGGATTCCGCCAGACTGAGGGTGTACAGTAAAAACTTGGGACGGTGTAAGTGGAGTTCTGCACAGTTGCTATCGATATTTTACCGCCAAAATCTTAAAGTTGGAGGGTGATGTCGAGAATTTAGGGGTGACAACCCCACAGGAGGAGTCTGGCGGAATTACTGTTCTAGAATGCACGGGCATGTTTGTAAGCCTGAAAGCAAAGGAGGAAATTAAATACTTAGGTTGCATTTTCCAGCTATAATTTACTTTATCTATGCTAACTATTGTGTCATATGTACGCTCTATACCGCGCATTTCCATGTAAATAATTATCACAGACACATCTTTACACACACAGCGACATCCAATAATCCAAAAATTGTTACAAAAAAGCCATGTGTCATTATTAATTCGTTAAATGCGTTCTCGAGTTGTTCAAATCCAGCATCCCACTCTTCTGACTAATGTTTTCCCAGCGTTCTTCCTCATCTTTCCGCTTCCTTTCCCTCCCTATTCCGGCCCGAGCCTTAGATGGTCACCATAAATAAAATTAAAAAATCTTTGAATTCACCAGTTAAATACACTGGTGGACGGACTGATACCGTTACTTCGTGTTATCAATGACACACATTTTGATCGCGGACATTATGTCTAGCGAGTGAAGACGGGTTAGAATAAGCCAAGTTATACATTGTTTCTCATTATACATATTTAGCTAAGTGATTCGAGTTTAGCGCTGCATTTAACACGCACAACATATGCTTGTCCTGAACGCGGATGCATCTAAATAGGCTTTTGGCCTTTCTGCTCTTTCATTCTTATTTCACACTTCTATTACTCAATACTGTTATATTTGCATTTCAACGCTCCACACATGTTGGAAAGAATACATTTCAGCTGTAGATTTTACATTTCGTGGGTTGATTAAGTAAATTTTTCTTGATATAACAAAGTTTCGAGTAATGTAAGTGTAAAAAGGTGATAGAGTGTAAAAACTCCAAGGCCTATTTAGATGCATCCGCATTCAGGATAAGCAGATGTGTTTGAGAGTTAAAGACAGAGCTAAGTGGCCCGTGCATAGGTGATCTGATGACACAGTCCGAAACTTGACTCATTTCAGCTCTGGTTAAAGGCGTGTACATTGCGTATAATCAAAAATATTGTCTAAACTGGCTTATTCTAACCCGTCCTCGCTTTATAGACATACTGTCCGTGATGTTTCTATCCAAATACATGTAATTCATAACACGAAGTAACGGTATTAGCATTACTTTGTCTTCCGCCCTATTGAACTGTGGCGAACAAAACTTTCGAATTGCAATTTTATTTATGGTCTTTAGACATCTAAGTTTAGGGTCGGGATAGGGAAGAAAACACTGAAAAAAACCTCTGTCAGGATGGTGGGCCACTAGAATTGAACAAGTCAAAAACGCATTTAATGAATTTATAATGACACCTGACTTGTAACGAAGTTTGGATTATTGGGTGTCGTAAAGATGTGTCTGTGATAATGCAAACTGTAAATGTATGTAGAAATGCAGACTATGTTTTGATATGCCTGAACTCAAAAGATTCATTATAAATGGGTAAAAATAAATAAATAAATATGAGAAGATTCTGCACCTAACCGAAATGCTAACATGGTGTAGAAACTGAGATGGCTGGACTATCTATAATACCACGATAATATATTTACGTTTTTTCTAAAAAAAAGAAAGAGACAACGGTTATAATTAACCATTAATTACGCTAATAGTTTTCTTCATCTTTTCTGGATAGTCATAGTTCATATACTAGTAATATTCAAGGAGACAAACTCAAGAAGATACTTTCACGAGTGACACAATATACGGGTGTAGAATACTGTGCCATCTACGCATATAGTCCAAATGAATAAAGCAAAACTCCCGACTTCTGTGTGTTCAAATGTACATAATGTACTTTTGTAAATTGTAACGAACCTTAACGAAGCGGAAATTAAATTTACACCATTACTGTAAGGAAGCGTTCAGTATACACAAGGATGATAAAACTGGCGAGATCCTATTTTGTGTTCTCAATACCTAAATATAGCTTACACTACTATATGCTCATAGAGTACAAGGGTGGTTTACTAAGTAAACATATATTTTTAAATATATTTCTATACTAATTAAGAAAATGTACTCATGAATATGAGATCATTGGTAAAACGTATCTAATCTACAGCTGGCGTTTTTTTTTGTAAAAAGATTATAGGTTTATATAGGGTAATATGATAAATGTACTTAAACAATTATCGTGTGAGTATAAAAATTATGTAATCGTAACACGTTTGTATTCTATGAACACAGTCATTAATTTATTTTGTAGGTATTTTATATGAGAAATCACACAACACAATCTTCGTATGCAATTAACAAATATATAGAATTACCACAGAGGGTATTACGAACTGAGGAAAGCGTAGTTCTAGCTAACAGACCTGTTTCAAAAAGGATATCCGATACATACTAAAGAAAGGCCCACTAGGGAAGGTGTATTTTGAGGGCGTCTCTTGTAATTTTACAACCACAAGTACTATCCACAAAATTACAAAGAAATTTATAGTTATATTTAATGGCCCTTGTATTTCCTTCATCTTTCGTCCTCTTGGTGGAGGGGGGGGGATTTTATTTTAAACTCAATTTTATACTTCAAGATCTTGTACAAGTATTGATTAATACTCTGCCGCCATCTTGTTTCCGTGAAAGAATCATCAACCCTCTCCCTTCCTACCTGACGATCAAAATGAAGACGCTAGTCTCTCGCAAGCTACCGCCACAAACATTAACGAATGGTCAGGAATACAAATAAAAGCGTCGTTAACGACTGAAGTTCGAACCTCGCATTCTGTTTCACGTAACGTCTGTTCAGAAATCGGTTCCCAGGTAGGCGATGAAATTTTGTACATAGGTTGAAACTTAGAAACAAATCACAACCAAAATTATAGCTGCGAATACAAGGAATAAATATATAAACGTTTTTGAATGGATACTCGACGGAATGTGCTATGAGCGGGTAGGAATGGTATCATTAATCGCCACCTTGAAAGTGATTATCTTGAATCTTCTTCAACATTTTTAAATGGATGCTGGGTCATATGAAATTCCAATTTGTACTGTACTGGAATATTCTCAGAAATCTATTACCTAAGTTAGTTTTGCACCAAACTATAAGATATACCTGGTATATGTGAAATTGGCCTGGCAAATGTTCGAAGTTACCACGAGTGTGGGGGATGAGTGAAGGAATAGAATAGAAACCATTTTCTTTCGAAGCAGCTAATGGAAGAAATTAAACTATAGACCAAAAGCTATATGTATGTTGAAAACTATGTTTAACATGGTGGCCATTTTAAATTTAATTCCTATTTTAAGTAGAACCTCACGCCAGTTTCACATATGTGTCTTATAGGAATAAAGTTCCGGAAAAATTAACTTAACCAATGGATTTCTGGAAAACTTTCAGTGCAAGTTGGCATATGATCCACTTATCATTAAAAATGTCGAAGAAGATTCAAGATGGCCTCTTTCAAGATGGTGGTTATTGATATCGTACTCTCTCGCAGGTACCTTATTATACCTAGTATCTATTCATAGCCATATAATTGCAATATTTATATTTCATTTTGTAAAACAGAACTGTTTTCCGTCACCTCATAATTGATTTACTTGCTGTCTATGGTTCATCTCTTGGGTCACACTGTTATTATTTAGTGACCGTTGAAGCTATAATTTAAACTGTAAATGTTCTTCCAGGTATAGTAGAGTTATACCAAGTTTCATAAAAATCGGTTTCTCTCTCAAGTGAAGAGTTCCTTGTAAGTAAAAAGTATATATACACATATGAAGGTATATTTCAAATTGTACTGTCTTTTTACTTTACCAATCTAGTAGCCCTAGGACAAGTGGAACAGACATTCAGCTTAAAATTTTTGGAAAATATCAAATGCTAAGGAGAAAGAGAAGCGATGGGAAATGAGCAATACCGTTATAAGAAGCACGATATTCTTGGTCAAATAACGATTAACTTAGTGTTTCTTAAGGAGTGTTATATTAGATAGAGTGGATGCAAGAACTGTATGAACGAGTACTGAATGAACGTTATAAGTGTGGAGTTTGTAATGACTAAATTTCTACATCATTCGACTAAATAGAATCGATTGTTGATAACTGTTATAAAGAAAATAATCTATACCTGTAATAAAGTAAAGTATTCCAAAATGTTACAAAGTATTGAGTAATATACTGCTAACTCGCCTAAGCGTGTACGTAGATAAAATATTTATAGATCAGGAAACCGTATTTAGAATTACATAAATCCACATTGGAACAGATTTTGTCCTTGAGACAAATCTTTGAGAAGAAATGGGTATACAATGAGATTATTCACCAGTTATTCATTGATTTTAAGAAAGGTTATGACTATCTATTAAAAGGGAAAACTATACAATATCCTGATACAATTTAAAATTCCGAAGAAACTTGTTTCAACTAGTAAGGATGTGTCTCATCGAGCCCATAAACAGAGTACGGATAGGTCATATATGTCAAATAGTTTTGAGATTCGCAAAGGATCGAAAGAAGGTGATGCCTTGTCACCATTACTGTTTAACTTTGCATTAGAATATGCGATTCAGAAAATAAAAAAAAGGACAAAAAGGGACTAACATTGAAAGGCTTGAATGAAATGTTCCTATACCCGAATGATGTAGATTTGGTAGGGGACGACATAGATGAAGCACAAAGTAACACCTGGGTCTTAGTAGAAACTTGTGATGAGGTAGGTCTACAGGTAAACATAGATAAAACAAAATACTTTATAACAAGCCAAAACATTTGGAGATTATGAAATGTGAAAAAGAGATAACTGTGAGAATAGCAATGGAGAAACAGGCGCTTAGAAAGAATAAGAACAAGAAGAATATCATGTGTGGATTGATAAACAAAGAGTTGAGAAAGATTGATTAAATGTTTTGTATATAACAGAAACGTAAACTCGACGGAATATTAAGAAATTTGGAAGTCTTTTAAACGTGAACATGGAGAAGAATGGAAAAATGAACTGGATAGAAAAGATGTAAAAGAACAAATGCTGAAAAGAATAGGAGATTGGCAATACTGGATACAATAAAGAAAAAATATATTGGTTAGAACGTTTAGCTGCGCAGATACTGACGGATTCAATAGAAGGTATGGTTGAGATAGAAAGAGGAAAAGGAAGAAGGAAAGTACAACTACTTGACAGTATTAAAGAAGATGAATCTCATGTTGAGAGAAAAAGGAAAACGCAAAATCGTTAGGATGAAAAGAGCTTGGTTTGAAGGATCTGCTCCTTTGGACACAACGTTGCTGCTGCTGCTGCTGCTGAAATGGAAAGTACTTGAAAAAACAAATGTTGTAAGCCAGATAAAAGACACTTTAACAAAAGTCAGATAACAGACGCTTATTTTGTGTAAGACTACCTTTTACAGTAATTGATACATACATATTTAGATCGAAAAGTTGTCACACTTAAAGATAGTTTAGGTTCGAGACCAAAATTAGTGCTTCGAGTTGATAGAAGTTTCCTTCCAAATTAGTAGTAGGAAAAGAAGTAAGTACATTATTTATCTTACAATATGAGTGATCCGAACACAATAAAAGCATGCACGTAGTGTGATTTGCTTTTTACAACACTTAGATGCAAAGTGATTGTAATATTATTTTCATATGAACTGAAACTCTGACACTCTGAAACATATCCACGAACCGTCTTATGGTCCCTAGAGCCCAGGTTTAGTACTCATAATCAGTGCTTCTTCTAGAAGATTTTATTCGGGGGGACTCGTGGGGGACTCACAAAAGTTATATACTGTTTTCAACATGCTACAATACGAAATAACGATAACGTTAATTAACAATATATCGTATTTCTTACTTAACTTCAAAATAACATAAATAATATTTATACGTGTTTTAGTTTACATTTGAATAATACTAGTGTTGAGACTATTTTTTTCGGAGGGGTGGTTCGAAAACTCCGGGGGCCAAAGCTCCCCAGAATGCATGCCTAAAAGAAGCAGTGCCCATGATTTATAGAGTCATCTCGATCTGATTGAAGACAACCAAACTACCATCGTTTCACTTTGTTTAGCGATCTACTTGTCATAAAACTGCTTCTAGACAGAACATCAATGACCATCATATTGCAAGATTTTATAAGATTGGAGTAAGCGGACTAACTGGGAGGGACTAAGCTGTGACGTATGGCCTCATGATCTTGGCGAAATCACATATTAGAGCATCCTTGGTTATTTTTTAAGTACCACGGAAATATGTGAACACATTGAAATAAATCCTTTGGAGAAATAAACAGATTTGTCCGTGTTACAGGTATGACGATAATCTGACACACATAGAGGAAAGTCGTAGAAGAGTACGCTGTTTTTCTTGCACTGAACCCAGAAAACCAAAAAATTGAACTTTACAGTTTCTGCTAAAGGTGAATAAACAACATATGTCTGCAGGAAATATAGTTTATAGGAAATAACACAAGAACAAAATGTCGGCAAATGCAAACTATAGTCTTCTATGAGTAAGCAACGCGTCGGACAAGTGTACGCAATCACAAACAAAAGGTCCTTTCCCCTCATACCTTAAACAAACTTTTCCGCCTTGTACTATGATCTCATACAACCTTATCTAGTAAACAACAAATGTTATAGTTGAAGTTATAAAAACAACTTGAGTAAACCTGCAAGACAAAGATCAGTAACCATCATACAACACAATCTCCTAATACTCTGTTTAGGTTACTAACATTGTTACGACGCTAAAATCATAGTTAAAATAACTTACGTTTAGACTACTGAACTTGGTTATCGTGCTGGTACTACCGCGTTGTCTGTAAAGAAACAGGTAGAGATTTCCGTAGAGTAAGGAATCTGCTTGTGATACGGGAGAGATTTAAATTATAAAATAATGAACACAAATGAATTGATTGTTGTGTAATATTTTGTAGATTAGTTCTGCCATCATTCTTTTATACTTTAAAACTGATACGCACTACTAGGATGTTATACATTTCAATGAAGAAAGAAATAAACTCACCAAGTGAGCTGCGCTTAGCGGTCATCTTGCGTTTAGATAACTAACGTAAGAAGATAACCGTCGTAAGTTGACGCTGGTTAAAATTGAAACCCGCGTTAACGGTAACGGGAGTTTACGTTACTAAAATGATCTCGGTTAATGTTAACCATGGTAAGATGTTAGTAATGTAAACAAGGCATTAGAGTGACTATCGTGCGATATAAAATTTATATTAAACAGAGCTCCCAAGAATAAGTTATTACGTGTACGTACTCTTAGATGACGCGTACTCTTGGACGAACTTACTATATTCATCTCGACAAAGGGTGAATACATATAATTTTGTGCCCTCCCGTTGGTAATACAAATGTTACAACAATATTAAACAGTAAACAACATACAGGCAATAAGAATTTGAAAATTGAAAATTAGTTATGTGGTGCGATTTGTGAATTTTAAAAATGTAATAATGTGTGACACAAACATAAACACACATGAATAGTTGAATTCAATGAATTATTGAGCCTAAATTATCCCAAATACTCATAATTACTAATAAAAACGTAAAACACAAGGAGTAGATTAGTGCTTAGACACAGAGCACACAGAAGTGTGTGTGAAATTTGCTTAATAGTTCCTCATGGACCATCAAGTATATTTTTGTAAACTTTGGTCAACTTTATTTTATATGGGCCAGTCTAGTAACTTTTGACCTAGACCCGTCACGATTCGCCAATTTACAGTAAAAATCTACACCCATGCCCCTGCCTGGATCTAACGCCATAGATCGCACGATTACCCGGCCGGCAAGTATATTTTTGTCTATACACGGAACATGTAAATTGATGATATTTGGAAGAAACTTTTCGGCAGGGAATAGAAATACATCAGCACTGCGAACAAGAATTGTTCTTCTCAATATTGTATTTGCTACTGTTTACTATGATATACCCCCAATTCCATCAACTGCATCTTTGCTATGAAACGTGGTAGAACTGAGTACCTAGTGTTGGCACGAGAAGAGTGCAAGTCCTGTTTCGTATCGAAAAGATGTGCTTGTCTTGTCTCGAAGGGTTCTGTCTCGTCTCGTAAAATATTACAGCATATAATGCTACCCAAAAATAAAATGTAGGAGATTGCACCATGCTGATCAAGATACAACAAAGTTATTCCACAGACTACACAGGATAAGGATATGCCGTGGTGGCTTAGTTTTAGAGCGCTCACCTCTGTGTGTATGTGGTCGTCGGTTTGTGGTGGCTAAGCATCGAGTGTATTTTCTCTGGGTAATCTCGAATCCTCCCACTTTCTTCATTCCACTAATTCTCCCATCATCATCCATTCGGCCTGAGCCAAAGTTCCCTAATGGCCTTAAAATAAATTCAAATAAAAATAGTTTAGTTCTTTTCGAATTTAAAAAAAAAATATCGAATTACTTACGCGTCTGTTAAATTTTATTTTGTTCATTCGAAGTAGATGCAGACGTTGAACAATTAGGTTGATTGTCCGGTTTCTGCACATATTCTGCATCACTTGAAAAGTCACCCGAATCTTCTTACTCAGCAATTGACAATGATTTACTCTGACTTAGTGTTTTTTGTTGATCGACTCCACTGATGCCAATTTTCTAAATCAGAGCTCTCCTGCTCAGAGCCGGAATTTCCCGCAACTATATATAAAAATAATCGGCTTATTTTTAAACAAACAATATTACTACTTACCGTAATAGTGTCCAATGATGATTGAATTTTGACCTTAATAGTGTTCATTTTTCAAAACTCATAATAAAAATATATGTTCACAATGAAAGTTCACTTTAAGAAAATGCAGCATTGAGTTCGGCAAAAAACTCTGCAAGTTGAAATTCACTAGTTCTCCACTCGTTTTTATGTCCCTGCACTTCGTTTCGTTCTATTTTAGTTTCGCCTGGTGTTTCACACCTTTACAAAGTTGTGTAATTATCATTTACCGCATATTAACTCCACGTTGCAGGCTTGGTGTCGGAACCTGGTACGCTCTGCAACAACGTTTTAAAGTCTTTATCTTCGAGCCACTCCTTGTTGAACATTTTCGTTTTGTTCGGTTTTTAGCACCTAAAGAGCTCATAACTAAAAGTAATCTATGAAGAATATACAGCCTAACAAACTTGTAACATTCGCTCTAACAACAGACAGAAACTCACATAAACACACCGAATTCAGAAAGAGATATAAGACTGCATCTACAAGGCTCACAAACTGAATCAGAGCGAAGTGACCTGACATCTTGATTATTTAAAGGAACGAAGTTTGAATTCTATTGAACTAGAGATCAAGCGGCACTAGTTAGGATCAAATTTGATAGTTTACAAAAGTCACCCCTGCATGAATTGATCCTACCCACATGTCATCCTCCTCCCCATCTTTCTTTCTCATACTCTTTGTTAATGTGTGTGGACTATGTGTGTGTATGTATATATGCCTCTTTTCATTTTAGAGGCATTTCCTTATTTGTTACACAGCACCGCAGTTCCTGAGTTTTATAAAAGCAAGATGTTCTTTAGGGCTATTTGAAAGTACCCCCATGGAGCAACCTATATAGAAGTCACACTTGGTACTTCCTTGAATGCAGTACAGTACAAATATATTTTTTTTAAATGAGTATGAATGCACAAAGGACCCGAAAGAGCAGTGTCCAGTTTGTCCTCATCCGACATATGATTGCAATTCTTGTGACTCATAACAAAACACACCCTCGCATTGCAATTTCCGATCCTTTCACTCCTTTTCCAGATCAACCTCTCCCCACTCGTCTGTACTTTCATTGCTATAGGTGAAGGGGACAAACAAAGCAGGGTGGGCCACAATAAAATCATATTTGGAGGTGTCTGTCCATCCAAAAATGAGAAAGGACGAAAAGGAGAGAAGCAAAAAAGTGTGCGTGAAGGAGACAGAGAGAAAGAAATTTTCCATCTAGAATTTTATCACCTTCCCAATTTTTTCCATTTTTAGCCAAATTTAGCAAAAAAAAAAAAAAATCTCACTACACAACATGACCACAATATTTCAAGAACGGTTGTTTAGTTTCGACTGAACCAGTAGTGAATTACTAAGAGACGAATATTTTTGAATACGGTTGGTACAATCCAAAGGCAAGCCTTCCTCCACTTCTTCCGAAATACTTCTTTTACAGTCTCTAGCTTCAGTTTAACAAATAAGGAGGCCTATGTGACTGTTTCCAATTTCAAAAAAGGTTTCAGTTCGAACATTATAAAGCAGTTAAAAAATGGTATTATCAAAAAAAAATCTCAGTTGAGTAATAGGATCCACCATGCGAGGAGCTTGTGTTCGTTTGTCCCAGCTTAAGCTGGACGAAAATGACCCAGAATATGATGATGATCGCATTCAAAAGATGATTCGAGAAATAAAGAGCCTTAATTTTAAGTCTGTCATCGATCCACTCGATTTTTCTAAATTAAAGAGATACTATCAACGTCATCCGGAGGAAGATTACTATGAAAATTTGGCCCATTTCGAATGTGCCGCACGGGATTTCTTAGATAAAATGCATGTCATTACTGAGGATGCTGAATCTGCCGATATTTCTAAAAAATCTTCATTGCCTCGCACCTCTTCCAACACCACGATAGGTTCGCCTGATGATTCTGCCATGGAAGTTGAGGGTTTTCTGCAGCCCAAGAAGACAGCAAAAATTACACCGGCTGTGACAGCACCACCGATTTCTATTAATAATTCATTTCATGCGCTAGATCCAGACACTTCTGTAGATTCTCATTCAAAATCTGATCAATCGAAGAATAATTCAGTCAAATGTTCAAATTCACCTAAGATTCCTGCTATCTTTATTTATGGCATTAACAATAGATATCCGTTCTGTAAAACTTTGGCAGCCATTTGTTCTGAACATCCAGTTATACATCATACGAGCGACTTCATTAAATTCCAAACTAAAAGTAAACCAGATTTCGAAAAAATCCAAACTTATTGCCTTCAGCAGAAGCACCAATTTGCTGTAGGAAACAAACGTAATGATCGTCCATTAAAAGTTGTTATAAGGAAGCTGCCTATAGACACACCAGTTGAAGACATTACAGCGGACCTGTCTCTTCAAGGCTTTTCCGTCATTTCAGTGAGTCAACTGCACGGCAAAGATGTAAACTCTCAGAAGCAAATCAATTATCCATTATTCTTGGTTACACTTAATAAAGATCATCTTCCATCTGACATCCTGAAAATGAGATATTTACTACACCATGTCATATCAGTTGAAAAATACAGAGGTCCGACTACAGTGCAATGCCACAAATGTCAACGCTTTGGACACGTCCAAAATACGTGTTTTAATCTTCCAAGATGCCTCAAATGTGCTGCCTTTCATCTCACAGCTGATTGTCCTAAGAAGTCCAGAGACGAACCGGCCACCTGTGTTCATTGCGGTGGTCCCCATCCAGCAAACTACAGGGGTTGTCCCACTTTGAAAAAGCAGATACTCAGGCACCAGCCCGACCCGTCAGCAAAAAATGAAGATTCTGCCAGGAAATCATCTTGGGGAGTTCCTGTCTCTTCAGATAAGAAGAAGCCTTCAGCTAATACAACAGATTTATTTTCTTCACTGAAAGACTTTTTTCAATTTTTCAAAGATCTCTCGTCCTCAGATCTCATTGATACACTTTCACAAGATCTCCAGCGCTTCAGTTCAACTGAAAACATGATTGATAAAATTCCAATTGCCATCGAAATATTGCAAACGATTTTTTCAGCAATGAAAAGATAAAATGATTTTCATTCTTACAACTTAGATCTTATACAATAGTATTCCATCTAAAGCGATCAAGTTCATCTTTTACATCTGGCACCTTCTCCTCTCTCATAATTTAGAGACCACTTCACATTTAAATTTTCATTTTATATACGCATTAGAACTGCGACACTTGCAGTCTATTTCAAATTTCATTTACTTTCTTTCTCATAACAGTCAACAAAACCTAGTGAAGGCAGGGGCCCCAAAAGGCTCGAAACTTCTTTGTTTTTACAGTTTTTCGACGGTCAACGGTATTATCAAACCCAGCATCCTTTCAAAACTCCTTACCGAAAAAGGCTGACTCGTTTCTGTCTTTGTTCGGGACGAGAAAGATCATGACGCAATGGTTCATTACTGAAGCTGCCATTAAGAGAACTTGTGGAGTGTGCTTAAGTAACATACAATTTTTATACATAGATATCTCGATCAATGCTTTAACATAGTACTTGAATCTGGAGCACTATCACAAAATAAAATTATCAAGCTTGAATTAAATGGAAAATGGGAATTAAAGCTGTTTGTAAGGATCATTAAAAATAACTTTAGGTATTCCCTGTTCTTTGTAGGATAGCCCTATTTTGAAGTAATAAACGCTGGTATAGATTTCCAAGGTAAATATTATATTCCGAGTTGATATTTGTTTAAACAAATTAAATAACTTTGTTTGGATTTTCGAGACACGACACGAGACGAGACAAGTAGTGTGCCTCGTCTCGAAATTAAAGAAGTCTGTCTCATCTCTTGGCAACACTATGTGTACCAGCTAGTAGTGTTTCTCAAAGTATGTTATATTTAACAAATGACAATGTATAATTGATGTTTGTTGTTTAGAGACCATGTTACAACTGTAGAGATGGTAATTGGAAATGTGATCTTCTGTCCAATGAGCTGCTTGTGCTTCACCTTGTTCAACAACAGAACAGTTTCCCGCGAAATCTACTTAAGGACAACAGTGTTAGGACAAGCTTTTTTTAAATTGCGAAAATTATTTTCTACCTGCTTTACGAAGCAGTGTATCCTGTACGACAAAAATTGATTACTCTCTACCAGATCTAAAATTGTGTCCCTGTTTTAGCACTTTTGTGGTTTCCCGTTGATATCTGTCCATTGCAGCAAGTTAATTTCGTCATTTAAAGCATCTTCTGAAAGCCTTGCCAATAGAATATCTTTCACTTTGTTTTTGCAATATTAATAAATACCGTATCAAACATACGACTCTCATTCTTAATATCATAACATCTAAGTCCAATAGAATTTTTTTAATGTATTGCTTTCGCTGATCGTCCATTTTATAGTTCAGAAGTAGGCCCATTTTCTGGACGATCACGCTGTTCAACACGTGGACGCTCATTTTGTGGACATCCATTGTTCTACATTGTCCAACAAGTGTCATCGGCACATCCATTTGCTAGACATCCACGAGGTCCTTCTTCGTGACTTCCATTTTCTATACTTCGGGACTATCTCATGTCCAGTATGTCAATGGACATAAAGTAGACGCACTGATACATGATATAGACGTCCTGTGATGTTATGGACATTAACTTCACACTTTTCGAAAGTGTTTCTGTAATTGCACAGATCATCTTTAAATTCAGAAGCCAGGCGTGATTCAAATAAAGGCTACAGGAAATTAACATTCTTTGTCCATTATTGGAGAAATTTAGACAAGAGTGCCATCATTTAACTCTTTGAAGGGCACTTTTAACAAGCTATCATGAATGAAGATAACATTAGATACTCCGTCTCCTACAAGTAAATTTTGTATTTGATTTTCAGGTATACGCAATGTTAAATCTGCACTTTAAAAGCACTCTCCTGTCAAAGCAATAAAATGGACAAAGCACGTTCTTTTCCTGTGGTCTTCAAGTGTCCCGATTGACTCAAGTCCCGATTAACCGAATTTTCGGATTAACCGAATCCCAAGGCAGTAAACAATACTTTAAGATTAGAAGATTGCAGATGTAACATTTGATTTACGACGCTCTTAATTATGAAATAATTATTTTTAAAATCCTGGTAATACTCAGTAAAAGTACAGTACAGTAATTATAATACACGTATTTTTAATTTATATTTACGTACAGTATGGAATCGGTACTCTTATGCAAAATGATGAAAGACGGAAAATAAGGTACAGTACTGCACAAATAAAGCTTCTTTTGAAAATAAAATACTGAAATATTTAACGTTTCACTTTTGCGCAGTTCTATGTATAGAGTAGACGAACAAATTAAAATTTTACTATTTTAACCTACTTTTATTATATTTATTACTTTTGAGAGGGCTTAATCCACAAAAGGGCGAAGCGCATAGAATAGTAGAATACTTTTGGACTTCATCAACTAAAGCTGGGAAACCTTACATCACCACTGTCAGTTCGTCTATATATATGACTGCTTGTAGACAACTTTCAACTTCGAAGGTGGTTGAGATATCGTTGGAATAGTCTCAGCGAGACACATTCAAAGCAACATAGATAATCTCTGTCCGTTCGTCGACAAATTTCAACTTAGAAACTACTAGGGTACGAAGATGGTTGAGGAATCGTTGAAAATGTAAGGGAGAGACAAGTTCAAAACTGCATAAATCATCTATGTCCTTTCTTCCATCAGTTAGTTCCTAGACAAATTTCGAATCAGGAAATACTAGGGAAGATTTCCAAATACAAGTATTTATATCGGACGTTTGCTGCTGGAGCCTTGCAATAGTATATGTACAGTCCTCCGACTGGGCTCCGTATAATTTTTTGTGCACTGATAGTTCATTTTCTTATGTTTATTCAGTTTTAATTCCTCATATTCAGGTACAAACTCTGAAACCGAGAAGGGATATCTGAAACAGATTTCATTAGAAAGAGAATGCTGTTTTAAATATATTCCGCTACTCAAAAAGTATCCAACCTTAATTATTTTTTCTCGAAACCCCGTGCGAGGTCGAACAAACGGGGTTGTGTGGGATATTTGCAAGCCCCTTCTCAGCAGGCCGTTAAGTTCCTTGTGTTGGAACGTTATTTCTAAGATCACAGTGGTGTTTGTTCTGTGTGTGTTGCGTGTATTGTCATCACGTTTTGCAGTCGAAAAAAAATGCGTGAACGTGTTGACCAACACGTGTGCATCAGGTTTTGTCAAGGTGAAACACAGACTGAAACAATTAGGAAGATGAAACGTGTTTTTGAGAGTGAATGTATGAAGGAAAGGCAAAAAAAAATCTAGTATTACTAGTTCAAATAAGGCCGAATGTCAGTTGAAAGTGATGAGTGTTCTGGTAGTCCATCAACAAGCAGAACACATGAGAACATCAACACAGTCCACGCCATTGTTAGAGAAAGCCGCCGTATCACAATCAGGGAGATTACTAATTAAACTGGACTTTCCTTTGGCTTCGTGTACCTCATATTAAATTACCACTTGAACATCCACAGGGTGGTAGCAGAGTTGGTGCCCAGACATCTGACTGCAGAGCAGCGACACTTGCACCTTGAAGTTGCCATGGATTTGCTGAAATGTTCGAAATCAAACTTTCTCTCCTGTCTACTCGCCGGGCATGGCTCCCTGTGATTTTGCTCTCAGGTGAAATTTCTGTTGAAAGGTTGCTCTTTTCAAAGCAGAGAAGAGATCGTATGTAACACGACGAGGTACGTGCCAGCGATAATAGAAGAGGACTTCCACTATTGCTTCCAACGATGGAAGTACCATTAGAACAAGTGTGTGCACTCTCAAGGGACCTCCTTTGATATGAATTAGGAACTGAAGTTCACAGGTATGATATTTAGGGACTTGAATATTTCGCTCGAGCGAAAAGTATGAGCATCGTGTGAAAGTATTCTTTCTTGATTCAGTACACCTTAAAGCGAATAAAAGTGCATAATCGAGGGCATGAATTTGGACAACTTGAGCAAATTATTAGGTTTTTGGTACCTGCAGCGCATGTGTAACTTTTGAGAGATTTTCATAAAATTTGAAACTTTCCTAATCAATCAAAGACAATCTAGCAAATGAAGTGAACGAACATTTCATTGAAAAAAAAAACAACAACAAATAGTTTCATTTAAGAATTGAAATCCTTGAATCATACCGAAGTAACCAATGGATACACTGCTTTCAAAAGAGCTATAATGAAAGATTAAGTGGGTGGACATGTGGAAGTTGAAATCATCCTTCTAGGATTAAAACGTGATTTTGCCTCCTTTGCGGAGGCAGTGCTGCGATCAATATTAATGCCTTGTGCGAATGTGGACAGTAAACGATAATTTTCTCACTATGCCAGTGTGTTGACGATTATGATATTCAACTTGAGAAAAACCTGGAAAGCACAATTATGATTGCACTCGAGGAGAACGACGAGGAGGATTAATGTAGGGTAGGGAACCGTAAATTTTAGCACTGGTCCCATTTTATCTGTTGTACGCATTGACTATTTTCCCGCTATTTATCACAGCGAAATTTACTGGTTTCTTTAAATAACGTACATATATTCCGTTATATAACCGTCAATATATTTTCTTTCAATCTTTTCCTCAGTGTAGGTGAATTATAAGCGAAATCTAATATTGTGAGCGAAATTAATTAGATCGCGAATTTCGGCATTTTTTAAGCGAATTTTGAGTTTTTATGAGCGAAAGTTTCAAGTCTCTAATGATATTTTATATTTTACAGGTAAAGATCGGATACTTTTGAACAGTGGAGTATGAGAATCGCCTAAAACCTCAAACTCAATATCTTTACATATTAACAATTTTGACGTAGCCAAAGTTAAATCTCATAAATATTGCATATCTGGAATACAAAATTAAAACATTCTACAGGATAAATTAAAATTTACTTTACATTTTATGCGTCTTGATTCGCTCTATTGGAATCATCGTAAAAGAGATATCATTATCATCATTTCCATGAGCTTGCTGGTTTGAAACTGTCAATGGAATTGAAATATTCTGTTTCACCGTAACTTGTAGCTGAAGCTTGGAAAGACAGTTTAATATAAATCATTCATGAAATGGACAGATATTTGATACAGATAGTCTATGATCTTCATTAAAAACAGCTTATTAAGTTCTAGCAGAAGAATTACTGGTAATAATATCCATTTTCATCATACCATGAAGATGCTGGTTGTGCTAAATTCATCCTATAGACATAGATAGGACTTCAAACCTTTGAAATCACTATTTTCCTTCCCACTTTATACAGACTTAGGACTGTCAAATGCAATTTCCAAAAATTGTTTTCTTCTTAAAGGAATTGCATCTGGTGTGGTTAAAAATAGTATTTCAACATTTTCCTTTTTTCTCTCTCTCTTTAAAAAAAATGGGATAATTCCCGAATCATCATTCTTTCACATCTACTTTTTGGATCTTTTAAAAACCATTTCTTGATTATTCATAAATATTTAAAAGATTTATTTTATAATTAAGACAGGTGACATACAATTACAACATATTCTGTCTAAATCACTTACTGACACAATAATAGACTTTGAAATAGTATATTGAAACCTTATATTTCAAAAGCAAAATATTGTGTCTTCTTGTTGTAACCGGTTTTTAAAAAACAATCACAAGAAAATAGATGTGAAAGAGCGAAAAATTCTTTTCTTTATGAAGAATGATTTAAGCTGAAAATAAATATCATAATTAGCAGTTGTTTAAAATTGAAATAAGCTACGGAAATAATTAGCAGTTGATGTAATCAACTTAGTACAAGCTCTCTAAGTTAATTACATCACTCTACACTTATATTCTAATTCTAGTTACTAAAACCAGAAACGATGGGGTATTAAGAAGTATCTTATTAGTACTCATATCACGTAACTCTAGAATATTACAAAATCTAGTTCCGTTGATTCAATTTACCTGTTATCTCCAAATGTGTCTCATCGTATAATCTATTGTTGGTCCTAGTAATCATCCGTATGTTCCATATCATTGGACATATCTCTCTTAATAGGTATTGATCCTCGGCCCTCTTCTTTTTCCGTTTCGCCTTTTGGAACCTGGAACGACAACGGAAAAAGAAAAAAAAAAAAAAAAAAAAGATTAGTGCTTCGTTATGCTTACCTTTTTGATCCTATGCGGGCATGGATCAATCGGGAATATACATCCTTCACATCCTAGCTATGGCATTGTTTGTTCCCTTTAGGCGGCTGAAACATAGTACCTGGAACGACAAAAATAAACAAACAAAAAAAAAAAGATTAGTGGGTTATCACGCTTACCTTTTGATTCTGTATGTGTGTGTGTCGGGTCAGTCCGGACTGCACATCCCTTTGAAGCATGCTTGTTCCCTTTTGGCGGTTGGAACATTGACCTGGAACGACAAATATAAACAAAAAAAAGGAGAGATTAGTGTTTTATTCGACTTACCTTTCGGTCCTCTTTGCGCCTTATTTAATCAGCACTGTACATCCTTTGTATCCCATCTGTCGCATTCTTCTCCGGCTGATAGAATAGAACCTGAAACGAGAGAAGAAAAGAAAAAAAAGAACGATTAATGGCTTTTTCGCTTACCTTTTGGTCCTATGCGTTGAACATTCGGGAATGTAGATCCTTCTCTCTCCTCTGCCGTTTCACCAGCTGCAATATCGTTCCTGAAACGAAAGAAGAAAAAACACAAAGAAAAATAACTAACCTACGTGGGTTCGGAATCCAAGATTTTCGGATTCTTATTACTTTCAGAGAAAGTAATAAGAAACCGAATACCCTTTCCCCCACCCCCTTCCCCCCTGAAGAACTAATCCTACTTACACCTATAAAGTGAAGATGAACTTCACTTACCGTCGGTCACCTTCGGCTGGTGACGAGTATCCTTGTCCTGTAGTGGTCCTCGTCTCACTCGCTCTGCATAGTCCATACCTGAAAGAGAGGGTTAGTAGTCGCTTACCTTTGAAGCTGAAAAGGAAAATTTGATTAATAATCTTACAAGACTAAAATTCACTTACTTACATCCACTCGTACGCCGTCAAGTAGTGCGGATTATCTGTACTTACAGTCTCCTCGTCCTTCGGAACAAAACCATGGGGTGGGGAAGAACAATACTCTCATCCAGGATACGAACGCAGGTTCCTGCTTCCACAAGCACGTCGTTCCGTCTCGAGCTGAAGTGAAAAAAAACGTGAACAAATTTATTAGCAAAGTACTAAATCCTTACTTAAATATTCTGAAAAAGATAAAGCCTAATAATTTTGTAATGGATGTACAGTCAATAACTTTTGTATTTAATATGCATTTAGGACCGGTTAAAACTAAAGGCCTATCTCTCAGTTTATAGTCATCTTGGAAATGTTAAAAATAATCATTTCTCTTTATATTATACATTTATTTGTTTTGTCTAGTAGAAAATATTGTATCTTATAAGTATCCCTAGCAGCACAAGAACATTGGGTCGATAACGGGCCAATAATGAGAATATCGATCATGGTTAGCTATTTTGGATCAATTTTGATCGACATTGGCGCGGTGCGATACTTCAACATTTAATGGTATTTCTAAAACTTACAAAACGTTTTATATTTCAACCACGGAAAACATGTTAAAAACGGACTTAGAAGATTAAAATATAAAGTTTAGAAAAAATATAATTGTCTGCATATTTCATTGCGCAATGTCGATTGACATTATCCGACATCGTTCGGAAAATCGTCGTGTGAGTTTGAAAACGTCTATGTAATAGAAACATAGCAGGTCATACATATAAAACTTCTACACGCTCCCTCCTTGAAGCCATTATGCAATTAAAATACCTTCTACATCTCCATATTCCATGTCTGACTTGAAGTAATGCATAATCATTGTAAACTTTATGAAGAATGTCTCCATAGAGTATAGTGGATAAAAGGACGAACTACAAATCAGGAGGTTCCAGGTTCAAATCCAGCCGCAGTCAAGTGCAAAAATTTTCAATTATGAATGAAAATGAAAGAGTAGTGGAATAAAGACAGTAATATAATCAAGATCATTTTTTAAAACTTCTGTAAAAATATAAGACTTCTTCCCATTTATTAAAATAGTAATTTCTTTCAGTGAAAGAAAAGTGATCAATATCGATCTCCGGTAATGATCGGCATGGATCTTTAATATATATAATATCGATAAAATTGTTTGCCATTCGATATTGATTGGTATCAGATAACATCGTTCAAAATCGCAAATCATGTGTTATTTATATCGTTCGACATCGATGTGCTACTAGGGATGATAGACAAATGAAATAGAAACATTGCATATAAACAAAGTAGTATCAATAAAGAAAAAAAGAGTAATTAAATTATCGTATATCAGAATACATTGTTCGTATTATTATATGTCTAGAGAAAAAAAATATCGTCAGCAATATTTCATAATCTATTTTACGACTGCTGAATGTTGACTAAAATCGATAGTTTATGTGCTTCAAGTCTAGAAGCAAGTTTGCAGAATAGAGATCTTTGTCTGACAACTCTGAATGGAACATTAAATGAGATTTATTTATGAAGGTGATTACTGTATTTCATCTTTAATAAGGTTACTCAGAAATAAGATGGCACTAATTTCTCTGCTTGAATTATATTGTACACTGATGTACATTGTACACTGATTTATGATACTTCAGTCTGTTTGTTAAACCATAAACATTGTTACCAAAAACATCTGAATTCTTTACATTTGATGAACACAGGAAAATAACGTCTTTTGTCCATTTTCTTGATTTTACAGAAGAGGGTTTTTATTTTCCATTATTAGCAATACGTATACATGAAATTCAGTTGCTTGTAACAGACGAACTGTCCAATGCATGATAGATTGTTAAAAAGGTCCTTCAAAGAGCTTCTCTTTTGGCCAAAAATGGGCAGAATCACGTTCTTTCCTTGTGGTCTTCATTGATAACTTGTCGTACACTGCGCAGGTTCCGAGCAGGATTACAGTATTCAAGAATAGATCTAACCAACATACAATAGAGATAAACTCGTATTATCGTACTGGAAGCAAAAAAATCTAAGTTTCGTCGAATGAAACCAAACATTCTAACTCTATAGTTGCGATGTAATTAGTGAATCGTTTTTTAAAGAAAACATCTGTGATCTCTAAGAGCGAATATTACTAATGAAATATTCACGTTGGAGGAATGGTAGAGGGGGAAGGTTGATAAGGTAAAAGTAATGGTAACATTGAATTTCCTATGCAGTTTGAGGTACATTGAAATACATTATTATCCAAAGTCATTCAAGTATTGCTGGAGCAAGAAACGGTCTTGAGTGTTGTTAACTGGTCTATATAGTTGACAATAATTTTCATACATCAGTATTGAAGAATTAGTTACAGCACCCGGCATATCATTAATAAACAAGACTAATAAAAGATAACCCAATAAGGCTTGTGTGGAGTTTTCGAGGTAACTAGCTTACCCGAAGATTTCCTATCCTACAAAATAGCAGATTGCTCGCGGGTCTTTAAGAAGCTTTTCATAAGGTTCAAGAGAGTTCTAGATAATTCTCAATAACGCAGCTTAGTAAGAACATAACGATGTCGAAAACTTGGCTAGAGTCTTCTTGTATGCATCTGCAACATCTTCAGAAAATTTTATCAAGTTAGAGCGTCTTCCTTTAAAGAAACCATGTTGAAATAATAAATTATATGAGAAAACATGTCATAAATGATTATAAACAAAAAATGGACGCAAAAATCTTCTGGAAAACGGGAATATATATATTGAACAATAATTTGTCACCCATGAGGCTTGCTTTATGCACTGGAGTAACAAAGCATTTCTTCCAAAAGTCTTTCAGAGATCTGAGATTTTTCTGAGATCTTTCAGCACATTGTCAATTGACATGTCAGTGCTTGGAAAAAAAAGGACTGGAAGTCTTCAATTTTGTAAAATAGGTAACTGTATCTCCTAAGGAAAGCGATGTTCAAGGTAACAGCTAGGGTATTTAGTCCAGATACCATCCCAGCAATCATGTGTTGTTATTTTAGTGCTGATTTAAGATCAATGAGATCTGAATGTTTGCACAAGCTTAAAGCTAAGGAAGTGAGAGTGAGTTACACTTTATTAAGTAGTAAAATAAAATTTAAACCAAATCAATATATTTGTACCTGAAGTTCTGCTGTAGAATCTCCATTTTGATGATCCAACAGTAAAATTACATGAGACCAGCAACGTACAACCTGCAACGAAATAAACAGTAGAAACAGAAATTTTAATATTTAAATGTATAATTCAATTCGTACAACTTTAACATCTAACAAGTGGTTCTACTTTTATTATTAAGTGAATCTATATTTTCAAAATTAAATCAGTTGCATGTTTTAGGGGTGTAAATATCGGTACGATGGCTAAAAATGAAGTAATGAGGAAGAATACCTTATCAATGTGATATACAGTATTATTTTGTGTCAATCGCAACATTTATCATACTCAAGGTACTCGTGTGGAAAAGATAAGGTGGAATATTATGAAAGAGGATGATGCTTGGATTATTTGAATAAAAAAGTAACGGAAATAAACTGTAATGAGAGGTTTATGTAAGACCTTTATGCTTACGAGGTCGAGAGAACACAAAACAATAAATTCTGAATGGGAAAATTTCGTTTTCGAAGATTAGAAGAAGAATCCGAAGAAGAATTCTCGTGAATTAGAATAAATAAATATTTCCATTAAAGAAGGTACTAAAACGTGTTTGCTAGATTCAGAAAGTATGATATCGCATTGTAAAAGACAGAAAAAACGAAAATGACACATGATGTTCTATATCAAACAATGAGATTGAATTTGAGTTTGATTCATTGTATTTTGTGTGTATCATGCGGAACAATATGAAAGTCAATTCTATCTATCCAAAACTGAACTGAGAATTAAATCGTCGAAAGAATGAAAACATTAAAGGGGAGTTTGGATTTTAAGAAGAAAGAGAACAAGGAACGCCACTCATTTATCAAAACAACTGTGAGAGGTATATGGTAAGAGATAGTGAAATAGATATAGAATTTATTAAGAGAAAGTATTTGATACAATCAATTGAAAGATCCTAATTCAAGTGTTGAATGAGGCAGATATGTATTGGAAAAATTGGAAACTTATAAGGAAGTCATATTTGAACCATAGAATAAAGAGTAAGAATTGAAGAAGGTTTAACAGAACAAACTGCAATGAGATTGAGACAGGGAAGAGACTCAAGAGTCCTTATGACAATAAAGAGTGATGCTTCAAATTTCATACAGAAGACAGACAAAAGCTGTAATGAAATGGTAATCATAGTCTTCTTTAATGTGTTGATTATCTTCCTTACAAAAGAAAATGAGAGGAATATCTGTAATCAAATAGAGCTGAGTGGAATAAATGAACCCGAAAGAAACATGAACGTTGACAGAGAAAAAGTAGAAAATGGCAAATATTTATACTAATAGAAGCAGTTGAAGTCACATTAGAAAGAAAGAAAGGAAGAAGATGGACGTAAATTCTCAATAGTCGTAATTCTCAATAGTCGTAAATTCTCAATAGTACATTAAGGCAAAAATGGGCAAGGCAAGAGGACGAGAAAGGGAGAGATTTGAACTTGTCTTTTTGTTACCAGAACACTAATAGTCTTGATGTATGTCATTCAGTTAAGAAATCTATAGAAATCAGTAAATGAAAATTATAAAGTAAAAGTAGAAGATAATGGAAACAGAGAGTTATGATCAATTTTATACATCTCAATATTATAAACTAGAACCATTGGTAACAGAGAAAGAGAACTGAAGTGTTTAGGAAGGAGAGGCCATCTGTTGTATTGTTCTTAACATAATACACTTCTGATAACCGAATATATTATGCATTGTCAGAGATAGTAGCAAATGTAAAAATATAGGGATAAAAAGGTGCTAGTTGATTGCTAAAAGTCAATGTGAGTTTATAAGACTTAAATTGTCTCATTAAGAACACTTTTTATTTCAATAACATTAAGAGAAAAAGAAACTAAAGTTCTTTTTGTTAACAAATTCTAACATAATTATTGTTTAAATACTTAATATATAAGGGAGATTCTTAATCAATAATTATAATTTACAAGAATATCCTTTAAGTTAAATTTAATATGACTTAAACTGAAGACCCGAAGTAAACAATGATAATATTGTAAGTACTATTTTTGTGATGTCTTTACATGATAATTAAACTCAAAGTACAGATATGTTCATTGTCGCTCTGTTGGGCGTTCATGGACAAGACGTTAATTGTACTGTACGATAATGATCTTTTTTTCTCGTAATAACTTCCTAATAACTTATTTACTTCAAGTCTTCAACTACATTAAGTTTCAAGAAATTTCAGTGTATTTTAGAAAATAATTCTACATCATATGAACTACAAAAGATTTATTTTAAATTACAATAACTTTCTATCTTAAGTATACCAAGATGCAAAGACACGACCAAAATTTGGAAAGATTTTATTCGATGTTAAAATTAAAAAGAAGAAACACGACACTTACTTACTACTGTTTTACTTGTTATAAAAGGTAATATATGTATGTCTCCGCAATTCCAATATCAATCACTGAGAGCGCAAAATAATTTAAATAAACGGTAAACTTCTCGACTAACAAAGTTTTGGTTGTGCCTTCGTAATGTCCCATCGTTTCTAATGTTACAATTAATAAAATATAATTAAACATTATTGATAGAAATAGATTCTAGCCTGACGTTATACTTACAATATTATAAATAATATTTTTTTTTTTACGATTTACATTGGAAATTGTTTAAACTCCCATATTAACAAAAAGCAATTAATTTAATTTTCGGTCTGAAAATTTTTCCTAGAACATTATTTGCAAAATCATTTTTTTTAATTCTTGCTACATCACATATTTTTACTCTTCTTGCAAGGTCTCTGTTTATTTTTTCATTATCTTCTTTTGTCCCTTTTCATATTGATAACATTTTCCAAATTTGGATTTCGTGTCAACTTAACGAAAATCCTGGTACATATACGAGTTTAAATTTAAATTTAAACCATGTGATCTGGAAAAAAAAAATTAAAGATGACCATGCAAATAGTGTACTTAAAAGGGTTTGTAGGCAGAAAGCAAAATGTCATATTTTAGTTAACTTACTATAAAAAAAATGATATTAATAAGTAATAATCTTGTTTCAGAGAGATATAAACCTTAAATTCTTTTCATGACGAGATTAGAAAATAATATTTTATAACACTTGTTGTACGCCGTACAAGTTGTAAATAAAGATATTGTTTCAGTTCATTCACACTTGTATTGACAGTTTGTTACAAACTTGCTTGAAAAAAAAACAAAAATCTTTCTTTTAAGAATGCAATCTTTTTTATTTTCTGTTAGATCTGTTAAATTGGTGTATTTGTTGTTGCTTCACGTTTAATCATTTAGATTTGAATTGTAATTTATTTTTAAATGAGACTTTGGTGAAACATGATCGTTTTTGAGAAATAAAGTAAAAAGAATATGCATTACCTAGGACACATAAAAAAATACTTAAAATTCACAATATTTCGATCCAATCTACTGAACTTGGTTCGGAGGAGACAGTATGAACAGAAGTTGAGTCGAAAGTAGACTGACCACGAGGTGAGTAATATGGCGGGAAGTAAAGCTGTGATGTCATCTGATAACGGTTAAAGTTTTAGCATCTTAACTCTCTCGTCGAAGTTCAATATGTTGATCGAAATATTTTCGATTTTTATTCTTGTTACTTTATTTTTCGTATTATTGGTGACACGAGATGTGAGCATTATTTTTAGGATTCCTAGCAATAGCAACTCAAGTCTTCAGGCTGTCTCGTCAATTACTTCACACTGTCGGTTGGATTTAGTCATGGGCTAGTACTTCTGATTCTTACTTCAGGGCACCACATCTCATTTGCCTTTTGGAAGTGAGGCAAAGCATGGAAAACCTTAGTCAGGAGGGTTGGCTCGAAATTCGGTCCAAGTATCTGTTGATGACAGAGAAAGTAATCTTCTCCCTGGTATAATTTGTTCTTTTATTCATATTTCCATGTTCATGGTTGTTCAATAGTTGCACAGCAATTCATTTTCTGTATCCAATAAACACCAATAGAAGCGTGGGGTAAGAGAGGTCAATGACTGACCCAGACGACGTATTAAAGTTTTGCAAATAAGATAATGTACGGCTGTGAAACTTGGACGTTGAATGTGCAAACGACCCAAAGATTGACATTCACACAAAGAGCAATGGAGAGATGCATGCTAGGAATAACTAGGAGGGACAAGAAGACAAATGAATGGATTCGCACACAAACAAAGGTAGAAGATATAATCAAGTTTGCGAGGAAGATGAAGTGGAGATGAGCCGGCCCCATAGCTAGACGAACAGATGGAAGGTGGACGACAAATATACTACATTGGATTCCTAGAGAAAAATGGCACATTTTTTTTAAATGGCACAATCACTAGTAAAATTATGTGTTTGAGTCAGCCCTTTCTTTTTCCATTTGCATGCAACTGTTAAATAGTCTCAGTTGTTTTATTTTGTTCCCTAACATGAAGGGACGCTTTATAGCAACTTAAGGGTATGATAGAAGTGTATCAGTCTTGAGGCGTAGATATAATTTTCACATATTCAAATATTTCTCCAAACTTGGGATGAATTCTGAAAAGAAAAAGAATAAACATGGAAAAAGGAAATGAAATACTGTAAGAAAATGTTCTCACTTACCTTGAAGAATAGAATCGCAGTTTTCAATGGCTTCCGCTTATGTAAACATGTTTCCATCAGAAGGAATATATTGATTTATGATGTCTTATCCTCCATTGATAATCCAATTCCTCGTCAGATCGTAAGCTGAAATGATTTCTTACCTATTGTTTTGTTAACGTAGATTGAAGAAACACAATGCAAAGATTTTACCAGACACCTGTTGGCCCTCCAGTCTTTTTGCACCCTCCTGATGCGAAAATAATTTGCACAAGAAAAAAAAGCAACTAAAAGTTGGTCTTAGACCAGCACCCCATATTCCTGTAGTAATCTCGGCGACATTAAAATCTGCAGCGCCAGGTAACTGTCGCTCAGTCATAGTTTTTAGCTCTTCTTGTAGAAGTAAATTTCGGAAACTGTCAACTAAATATTCACTAGTTGTTTTCCACGCGGAATGATATTATCGCTCTCTTCAACAGCGAAATATAAAGTTATTAGTTTTTCTTCACTAAAGATTGAAATTTTACTTTATAAAAATGTGTAATAATTTCTTGGTAATATCGACAAGTAAGCTAATCGTTTGCACTAGATAACATGTATTTTTTCTACGAAATATATTCCTGTACATTAAAATGTCCTGGAGCTAACTATATTCTTTTTGTAACCTTAGGATTCTAGTTTTACAATTTCACAGTAAGTAGGGGTTGCGTTTACGCACCAGTATATAACAGGAACGAAATAACTTAAATATAAAAGTACTGTTCCAAAAAGTAAAGATACTATGCGACCAAAGTCACTGTTCTAAGTTTTTCAGGCATTCCTGGTGCTACTGAAAAAAACAGAACGAAAAACATCAGGCGTGGGGAGATATTGATCCTACATCCACTTGCAACTACTGGTTAAAAATCAGCGACCTACACCACTAAACCACAGGAACTGTTATACATAAGATGTGTTCAATCGTATTGATTTCAAGTCATTTGAAGAGATTGTTGGTTAATACTAAAGATAATGGGCATTCCGTCAAATTCTTTAAAACCAGGTGGTCCACCTTCAAAATGTCATCAACCACAGTAATTCTGAAGAAATCCACTTCTCTTGAACTATTTCTAACACATAAGCATTATCAGAAATCACTCACGTGGAAATTATAACTTCTTTTCCGATTAATATGATCGTTATATTTTTCTCGGTTGTCCACTTCCTCTGGCAATCTTTATTATGATGGAAAATCTATTTTCTACGCTGTTTCTTGTAGATAGCCATTGATGCTGGAAGACGAAGGAATAAGTATTATAGCCGCTTCAGTTGTATATTTCTGTCTTTTTCTCGCCTCAATGTTTATTCTTTAGTTAATAATAATTGAATGAACTTCAGTCAGCGTTACTCGATGTTCTTCTTGACTCCTGATTGCTGTTGTGAAAATATAATTTTTAGTAGTTTTCTTCCAGGGATGGATACACTGTATGTCCTCCAGAGTCCCGTCTTAAATCTTTGAATACAGTTTTATCATTTAAAAATAGAGCAATATACGAAATTTTTATCCTTACTGTAAAAGGGTTTAGTTGCAGTTAATGGCCAATCGGTGTCCGGAAGAAATATTAAGTGAGAGATACAACATAAAATGTTTATTTAAATCGTTAATTAATGTTTTCAAATTTAATATTATTTCTCTGTATGTTTTGTAACTCTTTTATCTTTTAAAGTACGAGGGTTGAGGAGTAAGTCATGGCAACTCATTAATATTTCGGCAGTCGAAGGATGTATAAAAACTGTGTTACATACAAATGAAAGAGTATACATAATGGATATTTTTTAGTAGGAATTATGGAAGAAAACCCAAGCAACCCTGTGAAATACGCATATATTAATCCACATGTTACACAAACTCGTCACATTATGATAAACCCTCAAAATAATCTCCCACACTGTCCACAGCACGCAGCCGGATTTATCACCGTGTAATTTTGACCTCATTCTCAAGGTGAAGAAACCACTGCGTGGTAGTTGATTTGCGACCCGTTTGGACATTGAAAATGCTGTGCGTCAACAGATCATTCACATCAGGCATGGTGCAGAGAATGGTGCTGCCGATGGTATTCAACGTCTTCCACATCCCTGGCACCTTTCTGTAGACAATGCGGGAAATTATTTTGAGAATCAGACATTTGTTTGTAACATCGATCGCAGCGTGCTGTGGACAGTGCTGTAGATTATTTTGAGGGTTCATCATAATGACACGGGTTTTTGTAACATGTGCATTAATACATTTGTATGTCACAGGGTTGCTTGGGTTTTCTTTCACGATTCCTAACAACAAAATATCCATTATGGATATTCTTTCATTTGTATATAAAACATTTTTATACGGCATTCGATTAACGAAATATTAATGGGTTGCCATGACTTACTCTCCAATCCTCGTATAATGCACACGATACGGGATTCTGACAAATAGGTGTCGAGCTTTTGTCAACGCATACTTTCACTATATAATCTTTCACGGTTCTTTTGAAACACTTCATTACATTTATGCATAAATAATCTAATCTTGTAATTATTGCTATTTCAAGGAGCGTAGTTGTTTGTACCTCTCGTTCGGGGATCATTTGTTCTGATAGGAGTTGCTTTCGGTGTTCAATTGCGCACGAAACTATTACTTTTCCTGTCGAACGAGCGGTTTGTCTATTTGCTACCATTAATTTCATACTACATATGCTCTTACTAAATGGAGCTGAGAGCATATCCTACTTGGCATCAAATGTATCAAAGCTCCGGTATCAGTAGCCAATTGGAGTTCCATTAATCACCGCATCTTTTAGTTAAAATTCAACCATATTTTATCTTTTTCTCCACTAATATTCTTTACTTAGAAGGTATAACTAATGTGTTGAGCGTGGAGGACACGGAGATGTGCAAACATTATTCCACATAGTTGGTGCCGTAATCCTATACATTAAGAACATACACCAGTTTCATTGAAGTATCACAGAACATATTATATACAACTACATGTGACACTGTATCGGATAAAAGCTTGACGGATAGCTACAATATATATATACGCATTTCATTCTTACACCATGCGTAACAAAAACATATTGGTTGATAACTTTTTCAAGGAAGAAAACCACATTAAACTTGGGTATTGCACTTTTATCGTACGATCTCTCGTATAGTAGAATGTATACAATTCATAGTACGAGATTTTTCGTACGATAAATCGTACAATATTTTATAGTATTTTACACGTTACACTTTTTGGATACGAGGGAATAGTGACTAAACTGTTGGAATTTATGGTTCTGGCTTCTCAGGTTTTTAGGGTAATTATGCTACAGATATATGTGAAAGTAGCCCATTAAAAAACATAGAAAAGAATTAAAATATTAATAACATTTATTCCTGAGGTGAGACAACAGAAATTCCGTTTGTCTTAATACCACATTCTACCAAGAGAATCTAATTTCTACTAGGTTTTAGTGGTAAAGAAAGTGTCATAGCTTCTGTACTTCAATAAAGATATTTCAATGCGACACACAAATAACATTGAAAAATTTGTCCAGTCTTGAGTTATAAGTTTGGAGCCATAGGCTATGTGCTGTTCTTACAATATTCCTGAGTTAATAAGATACGTAACATTACACAGCAATAAAAAGTACAAGTATCGCAATATATTAACTCCTATTTATAGATATGCAGGCCAGTTAGTAATACTGTAGTTTAAGTACTTCTACCATAGGGCAGAAGAATCGCCTTAGAATGCTACGTTTTACGTTCCTATAGCCATGAAAGGTACTAAAATACATGTAAAATACAAACATGAGGAGTAATGTAGCTTTAAGTAATTCCTAGGTGCAAAAAGCAAACTCTGTTCCTTACGAGACACTCACAAAAAGAAGTTTGTACGATTAATTACCTAGCTCACGTATGGACTTGCGCATCCAGCTCTGGCTTGACGTCGTCACTCTATCTACATTAGGTCTACTTCTGTAATATACTGTTAAATGTATTTCATTATTTCGGATGCGTAAAGCGTATATCTTATTTAAAATCATGACGGGAAAAGGGAAATGATTCCAAATATACGTACATATTTATAGTACCATCTACATTGTGTCCTTTCATACATATGTTGCCTGCAGCATAGGTATTCGAGACTCTACGCACTAGAAAAGCAATGAAAATCACCTCATTTCAAGTACATAGCACACAATATAATAGAAACAGTAGATATTAGATTACATCGGAACTTCACATTACGCATTTTTTAAATATATTTTTCAAGCATTTTAGTATATTTTATGCCTATAGGAACGCAAAACGTATCATTTTGAGGCATTTCCAGTGTTCTATGGAATAAGTACAGCCTTTTTACACTTTCCTCAAAAACTTTGTTTTAGATCGGTAATAATTGTTGTGCCATCATGTATGTTAATTTCTGTATCAAATAATAACATGAATGTGCTCTCTTTGTCTTGTAATCAATAACAAAATATCCGAATAGTCAAGCACGCTATATTGCCAGTAGAGGCGCTGGCATAGATTGTAAGTAAAATCCACTAAAAAATATGACCTATTTAAAAAACACATCGCAGATGCCATGAAAAATCGTACGATCCGTACTTTACGCGATCAGAGAATGTAAACGATGATATTGCATACGAAGGAGCGTACGATAAATTGTTTCGTCTAAAGTGGTCTTTACTCCTGTGCTTGCACAGGTAACGATGATGTCATGGCTAAAACTAGCCTGGCTTTTGCAGTGTGTCGGTCTGTGACCATGATCAAATAAGTCACTTTCACGCTTGTTTTCCGTATGTATGTGAAATTTGATGTAATTTCAACCAATTTTTAACCAACAACGGAACTTCAGTTCCCCTGCATTAAAGTTCCGTCCCCTCTCGTCTTCTTCTCTCCCCTTCCGGCATGTGAACAATAATACCTTTTTCTTTGTGGAAAATTCGCTACGTCTTCGCACACAGACGTCATAACCCCATGCGAATAGGGTCACTGGAAAGCTTATTCCAATACGAACAAGACTGTTGGTCTGTAACAATTACTGTAGAAGCTAAATCATTAGTTTTATTATGAAATTCTCCTTTCTTCCCGCAAAATCTCCTTTCTCCTTTCACGAGTAGAATTTTCATATATATTTTTCTTATTGTTACGTTCATTCGACTGCCATGAAACTTGGCAAATTTTGACAATTAGACCATCACATTTTTAAGACATACATATTCACAATCAGTGCAATAAAAGGGGACCGAAAACTTTCAAAACGATTTTCCCCAAATATGTCATAGCCTGGTGCGAATGATAACAATTAGAGCCAAAAAGGCCGGAGTTGTAAGGGAAGGCAGCGAAGTAACCAGATATCTTATGAAATATAGGAAAGTAAAATGGAAGTTTTGATACGTATATAACGAAAACACATTCAGAAGTTACTATTGTTAATTAGATGGGTATAGCCGGAAATGAACCTTGAGAGATAATTGAAGACATATGCTCTGGTGTAAAAATAATATTTGTTGATGGTTCGGAAAGTTTAATGTTGTGGTAAGAAGACAGAAACTATACATCTATATAATAAATGTATTATTACTCCAGTATTTTGAGTGTTACGTACTTTTAACTTTATGATGATGATGATGATGATGGTCGTTCTGCCGGAAACTAGGATCTGATCCGAAGGTCCCTGGGCAAGGTGGACTGATGGTGATTTGCCACTGCCATTCATAGGATGAAGATAATATGCGAAGGTTGGAACCTATAGTTTAATGTGGGCTTCAAACACTTGTCTCCCCACCGGGAATCGAACCCCCCTTACCACTCATCTACAGGAAACACACTCTAAGCTTATAACATCAATCAAAGAATTTTGACGTAAAGATTGACTTGGAGGCTGGAGTTCAAATATCACCCCGCATAAGAATAAACTAATCTAATCTAACCATAACCTGAATAGAGATTCACAATCTGTTAGTATCTTATAACTATTAAGGGTCAGTTCTACAATTGACTGCTAAACTTCTAGTCAGCGCTTAGTTTAGGCCAAGTCTCATTTTGCGTACTCTTATTGGCCAAAGTCAGCCTCAACTTAGCGTTGACTAGAATTTTAGCGTCGATTGTAGAACTGACCCTTAATAACGACAGAGTTTTACTCCAAATTTTACGACGTTGTTCTTAAGTTTTAAATAAAATTAGCGGCATCTTCTTTATAAGCTAAGCAGGGAAATAAGAATCTTTGTATACTTTCCCCGGTACCTATAAATTGCCAGTATCGATTTCCGAAAACTGGAAATTATCTCTCAATACAAATGTTATATCATATAGGTCTTGTTTTAATGATATGTATATAAAAATGGCCGACCGCTGGTGCGTACCAGGCTACCGGTGCTCTCACCCTATTGTTGAAATAATTGTTTCCGCTTAGTAATAAAAAAAACGAGTTTTCTTTCCTTTTGGTTGAATTGAATATTTGTTCGTGTACGAGTTAATTTTTGTATACGTGAGAAATATAACCTATTTTCGAGTCACCTATGAAGATAGATTTTAATAGAATAAATTCTTGTCTAAGTTTAATTGATTGGATTCGGAATATACAAATTCATTTGGTGAAATTGCCACTAAACTGAGACACCGTCACAAACGTTTTGTTGTAATATTTTTAGGAGTTCTATTTCTCCTATCTAGAATTTAAAATATTCTAGAGGAGTTTTATCTAAAATATTAAGGAAGTAAATTTTATATAGGATTAACATACCTCTTTTGACGTCTGTATATCTGTAATTTCACTTACTAAATAGAAGAATATCACTAAATAAAATATTATCACGTGTAAGGTAGGTTATGGAAAGATACCTATTTCCATGACAGCTACAAACATCAACAATGGCCAACTGAATATAACGTTGAAGCATGAAAATGCATTTCAAAACAACAATTAACTAATTACTTAAATATTTTATGTCTTTTTTTCTTTATTTTTAAAAATATTTCTTCTGCCAAATAACACCAATTAGCCATAAACTGCAATTAAACCCTTGTCTATTACTAATATGTAAATTTGTTACATTT